>JAIPRL010003068.1:12463-50969 GCA_025469235.1 Pemphigus obesinymphae | reverse complement strand
ATATTATTTTATTATTATATTATATCAAGTAGGTGTCAGTTCTTGAACATAATATCATTGAATATTTTTATCCTGTAGTTACTTTAATCCTTAACCAACAGGGCGCGCTGCGTTCGGGTTGCTGCACAGCGTCTCATTAACAAACAGTTTTTAAATTGTATAACACATGTTTTGATACTTTTTAAAGATATTGCTTAAAATAATCTACTAAAAAAATAAAAAGCATTTCAATAGGCAGTGCTGTAAAATACTCGAATGCTTACAAGTATTTAAATACTTTTTGTGTATATAAAATAATTTTTAAATACAATCAAGGAGTATTTTAAAAGTATTTTAAATACAATTTTTTCGTATTTTTGCAAAAATTATAATACTTTAAAATTTAATAAAATTACTTTTATCGCATAAACTTAGTTTTAGTGTAATTTTAATATGTAATTACTTGAACATAATATTAAAAAAACATTTTTCTGGCTTGGTGGGGCAGAACTTTGATATTTTATTCTACTTTAAATTAAACAACATACCTATTATTACTATAAACAATACTTATTATTCAAGTGAGTATTTGTAATTTGTGTTAGTCAAACTTTATAGGTAGGTATATAACTTAATATTATTTAGGTATGATAGTAATTTGTACAGTAGTATTTCTATATTTATATTTCGATACTTTTTCAAATGTATTTTAAAATACTCATTTGAATACTTTTTAGTAAGTGTTTAAATACATATGCCAGAACTAAAATATTATATTCTGTGCTTATAATAGTATTAACGCCTACCACTCGGTAATATAAAAATAATAATGATAAATTGATAACCCGAATACACGGACTAAGATATACGGGACAAACCTCTCGTCTGAAAAATAAAAAGGGTCACGTTATGTCAATGTCACTAGACAGATTTAAAGACAGAAACAGCTAGTGGTATAATTATCAACAGAACATAATATCGTGTATTATAATTAAAATACTAGAGAGCGTGACGACAGTAATAACAAACAACACGACCCCGGTTGAATTTTTTGTAACCTAAACTTAACATTTTCTAATTTTAACGATGTCAGAACCATTACTAGGTGTATCGTGACTACAAGACACAATTGAAGAATCTTTTCTTTTACCACTATACTGGTTCACATTACTAGTAACATTATTCTTCAACATATTTTCATCACTGATACAAAAATAAATGACAGTTATAATCATTTTATTTTGTGCACGTCATGAATATATACTATCTAAATATTTTATCATATAGGTAGTATGTGGAACCAGCGGAGAATAAGAACGAATGATTTCACTTTTTTTGAAATGTAATTCACATACAAATTTTACATCGGTGACTTTATTATTTTTTTGTGAAACAAATGTACACCATAAAGTATTATTAATGTTTTCATCGTTTAGCAATTTAAATACAGGAAATTTGGTATTGTGTTCATGGTTTCGACATTTCAAAACTGAACACTTTTTTACCATTTTGAATAAAAAAAAATCGTGTATTATTTTACAAATTTATAAAAATTTATATTAATATTACAATAAGAATGATAATGTGTAATAGGTAATAAATAAATAATATATTTAGTAATAATAAAACTACGAGGTTTGGTGTGGTCTACCAAGGCCACTAAACTGGACCAATTGTTAGTTCACCAAATCAAACCCCCACGCACCACACCACTAGAAAAGGCTCGAGCCTGGCATAGTATAAGACCGTTACGGTCGTCACCCATGCAAATGCAAATGTTATATTGTTACCAAGTCAACCACACCTCACACTCCAAGTCTCCAAGTAATGGGACATTGTCAAAGGTAAGGAGAGACTTATCCCTCACTATCCAATCCTGCAACGTTATATTGTATGAGATAATATCTAGTGGCTGGTTAATATAATATAACATAACAATTGCTCTGTCCGTTAGATAGCAGTAGGAGTGTTTCCCGTCCCGTCAATAAAGAGCAACGGTTTTCATGATAATCAAGTTTCCAGACCCATATAATAATCCAAGACCGTGGTTATTACCGTAAACGTTGAAAACAAACCGCTAGGCGGTCACTGCAGGTTGAAAAGTGTTTTTGTAATTTTTTCATAAGAACATTTACTGCACGGTGTTGGATTAATAAGTCCGACAACTATACAAGTCAGCTATTACGATTAATACTACCGATTATACGAATACACGGTCTTGGATGTTTACCGGTCACGAAACCATAGATGGTGCTGTTCGTCCATCGGGTTTATGAAAATCGAATTTTCGACACGAAAATACAACGTGGACCCGAATACATGAAAAATGATCTCGCCATACTCTTTCAATCCGTCGAACTCGTAAAAATCCTTTATATTATCATAAATGCGTAACTATTGAACAACGGTGAAAAGAAAAATCATGAAATTTTAAATACGCATTAGGTTAAGTCGACTAACGATATGACATAATACATACGGTTCAATTCGTCGTTCAACGTACACTCCGGTGTACCGGTGTTCGGTGTTGCATGATCCAAGTTGGACTTTTAAACCCGAGCCCGTGTGCGTTATTGTGTCAACGAGATGGCAAAGCATCGGTTAATCATTAACTCAAAAATATTTACTGACTGTCATCACCGTTGTATACATTTAACCGGTAACGATAATAACCGACGAGCCCGTACGTAAGTGTGTGGCGGTCGGAAAATCCACCCGATAAAAGCTAGGCACTCGCAGACTCGCGATTTTCAGTTTCGCAACGACTTCGTCTTGGCCGCGCTCACGTGTGCACGACCGATAAACTGTCGTGTCGCAAAATTTTTCAGTCGCGTCGTGGATCTCGTCGATATGGCTGCAGTGTGGTGCGCTCTCGAGTTAAGAAGAACTGGGAAGAGAATAGGAAAGAAGAGAGATATTTCGGGTACATCCAATGATAATATCGCGGAGCGCCGAGCGCTTGTTAAAAGGACGATTTTATAATTAATTGTATAATGATTTTTTCGTCTTTTCACCCAATCACCGTGGCCGTGAAAATCTGGAATAAAATTGCATTGTCTTTTGAATTAAATAAAAACAAAACAATATACCTACGTACTATAATACACAAATAATACCTACTCAATAAAAAATATCATAAAATAATACACTAAAAACATTTTATTAAACGATATTATACATTTTTAAATAGCAATTGTGTAAATAATTTAAAAAATAATATATATTATTATTATTATTAATATAGGTAATATATTAGAAAATATTTCGATAATAATTATAACTTACCTTGCTGCATTTGATTTTCTATGAAAATGGACATTGTTCCCTTCGCATCAAAAGCGCTAGCCGGTATACTATCTATAATTTTAGTCAGCCTGTCTCTCACAAAATTAACTTTTATTTTTAACCGTGTCCGAAATAACTTGTGAATATTGATTTATCATAATAACGTAGTATCTAACCTACTCGCGGAACGTCATTTTTTCATTAATCACGTTTTACCGATAGATATAGGTACAAAATAATTAAAAAATGTATGGATAATACCTATACCTATAATATCTATTTTGGATTCTCTTTTTATGCATGTACATACCTACATAAAAGCGTGTACCTATGCCCGGTGGTCGAATCGGAAAAATAGAAGAAATAGGGCCATCAGGATTTTGAAATCCCTCCCCCCCCAAACTATATGACTCGTATACTTTAAAATGTAATTAGTGGGGAGCTGTAAAAATATTTCGAAATAGTAGTAGAGGAACTTCGTCTCTTTTCGCGTCGAAAAGAGATGGAAAATACATATAAGTAGTTCAATGGCAATATAGAAAGAAATAAAACAAACGTACGTACCTACTACCTAGACAACTGCATTACATTTTTATAATAATACATTAGGTAGGTACCTAATTATAATTATAATATGATTAGGTAGGTACCTAATCATTATTCTGTGACAAAATTTTAAATTCTTATCAAACAACAACTCGATGACAAAATATATGAGTTTGTGTAACATATAGGTACTATACCATCGTGAATGAAGGGATTACGTGTGTTATATTTTAATTACAACTTTGAAATAATTTAGGGGTAAATGTCCGTCTAATTTTTTAAACGGAGAGGAAAAGTCCGCGCATTACAAATCACTCAAACACCGGGGGGAGGGGTGGGAATTTCTGTAATTTCTAAGACCGTGGTTACCGGCAAAAAAGTTGTTATTGCTTGATAAGGATTAATAACATATTATCTCATATCTCTAATAGCTTATCATTGAATGAATTTATGAATATTAAATAATACATTTTTATTCGGATTTCTGTTAGCTGTTCATTCTTTAGTTTTTTTTTTTCCGTTTACAGTATTAAGAATAACTGTTCTACTTCGGTCGTGATGGAATAGATCAGCAGCAGGTCTATTTTGTCATGATACTTATCAATATAAATCACTTGCCGGTAGCTGCACCGGGTCGGCACAAGCTTAAAGCTAACGGAAAAGTATGCGTGTCGTGATTCTTCGTTTCTATTTTTAATTTACAATAAATACCGTATTTATTCGTTTTTTGTTCGATCATTTTTGTAATTTGTGTTGGTTTTTCAGTTTTTATTTCAGTTATGTTACGAATCTATATCTACTTAATGTTTTTCTATTAATACTTGTGAATTATGTTCGCAAAAGTCTAATTGTATTAATATAATATGCTTTGAGAATACAAGAACTGAACATTGGTTAACATCGAAATTAATAATTATGCCGTAGAAGTATAGAACTAATAATGAAGACAAAACAATTAATGGAAAACTCCTGGGACTCGAAACTACCATTTCCGAGTTAGACAGTTAAATTTTAATAAACCTATCTATGTAAAAACAAACTTAATAATATAATCAATGTGTCATTTTATAGAGTTGCCGATCTGGTGGTACATTATAATAGTAGCGTTTGTATCAATATCATGCTACAGTAACTCCTATCACGGCGATTTTGTGTTTGATGATTCTGAGGCAGTTGTAAATAATCACGATGTTAATCTAAAAACACCAGTGTTTAAGATCTTTAGTCATGATTTTTGGGGTACGAGACTAACAAACCGTGCCAGTCATAAATCATACAGACCTCTTACAGTATTATCCTTCAGGTATACTGGATTTATGAAATATTGTATTTTCCACTTTTAATTATATAGGTATTTATCATTTGTAGATTTAACGTTTGGTTGGATAATGGACATTTGTCTCCAAAATCATTTCATCTGACCAACATTATTTTACATGCAATTGTTTCTTGTCAACTATTTCACATCTATAATTTGTTATTTGATGGAAAAGCACCTAAAACATCATTTTTAGCTTCTCTCATGTTTGCAGTGCATCCTGTTCATGTTGAAGTGGTATGTACCTACTATATTTTAAATTGAATCTAAGATAAAATTCCCCCCCCCCCCATATGATGTCAGTTTTTTCAGTGTCATATAAAACAGTAGGTATGATGTTTTGGTCATCCCAAAAAATTTCACCAGCTGTGGTTCAAACCGGACTGTGATTTTGCAGCCTAAAATTAAATAACCTGTTTTTCAAATTCTGAGTGGTGTGAGGGAGCTAGTGGGTTTTTAATTTGTATGTATTGTTTTTGTTGAAGTTATATGGTAAACTAGTTTGTTATGCAGACAATACAGTACTTATTGTTAAAGGTGACTCTTGGGATGAGGTTTTTAAACAGGTATATGATGACCCGTAAACAATCTTAATATGACTATGTGTAAATAATCTATTACTTAACTTGCAAAAAACTTATATTTCACCACATTATATAGTAAATTCTTACCTTCCAAATATAACAAGTTTGAGTATACATCATAATAAACTTTTAAACCAGAACTCATGTAGATAACTTTGCTTGTTGGATTGGATACTGACGGTGGATATTATGAATTTTAAATTAATCAGTAATAAATTATTTCTTTTGATAAAACGACTCTGAGCGAAGATTCGGTGTATATAACAGGGGTGGCCAGCGAGAAGAGACTCGAGAGCCGCAAAATATAATGAAAAATGTGTTAGAGCCAAGAGTAGAAAAAAGGTTCTCAATTATCGTAAAATACGAAAATACATTGCACATGATTGCCCCGATTTTTATGATTATAGATTAGATATCAAATGTAATAAAATGTGTAAAATACCTAAAATGCAAAAAATATAATAACATCATGAGATCATGGGATTATTTTGCTTTATACTACACACACGCGGAGATATCAATCATTAAATCTACCATTGATTTCTTCAGCAAGACCAGCCATTTTGCACAAATAATTTTCTGTTTCCGCCTGAACGTCAGGAAGGCTTTCAGTAATTTTTCCGAGTCTTAATTTGTTATGATAGCTAAATACAATGCTTTAAATTAGAAATATGTTTTTCTCTTCCTTGTAATGCTATATTTAGTGTTTGTAAATGCTGAACGACAATATCTGTATAATATTGACACCCAGTTTGGCGTGTGTACAGTTTTGCCAAGTCTGCAAGAAAGTGGTGCATGAACAACAATGCATGGTCATTACAAAAGTTAAGTGTTGTCGGGCTGAGCAGAGTTTCCATTTAATTATATTTAAAATCTGTATTTGGTATAAATTTCATGTTTCTGTCATTTAATTTTAATTTTCCAATGTATTTATTTTGGTAGTTATAAATATTATATATCACCTACATAGAGAGTAACCATGGCTATTTTATTTGTTATTTTCTGATTTATAACAACTTCTCGTGATATTTCCTTTACAAAACGTAATTTTTCTTTATATTTTTGAATACTACTTAGAGAATCAAAAAGTTACCTCTATTAAGTACTAACCATAATAAAATTTTCTATCAAAAATACATCACTGTATAACCTAAAATCTAAAAGAACCCTGCGTACTACATCTTGACAAAGGTTAAATGTACTTGTCAACGAAAAAATTATTCTATAAAGCTTCTGTACTTTACATTATCAAAAATAACGTCACATCTATCTCAAAACATAAATATAATACTTGACAACAATATGATATAAGTACATCAATTGTGCGTAAAAAACTAACACAATCTTCTTTCTTACATATATACCAAAACTAATTAATAGGCTTTTATTAGACATTAAACGTTGTATTTATTTTAAGATATAAAAATGTATATATATATATATTTAACAAATTAAATAAAACAAATATAAATTTAACATTCTAATAGTTTTTATAATTTTAATTTTACTTAAGCATGAACATGTTGTTGTGAAATCGTCAAATTCTGTGGGATCGATCGTGGTCACACCGTATAAATTAGATAAATGATTCTGTTAAATTATTGTTAGCGGTAAGGGTGCGTGACTGATAAACTCAAGAACTCACTAATAAAGTAAATACACACTACAATGACAGTGCCATTGAAATAATACAGTAAATCGGTTCATTTTGCAACAAAAAATATAATAATTCGTAGTAATATTTATATTAATATTTATTGATAACTGGTCTACAAAAATGAGCCAAATTGTTATTTCTTAGTATGAGCTATTTTTATTTTTGTGCATCGTAAGCGGAGTATTCAGAAATTCAAACAGAAATTATTTACTATACATTTGTAAAAACTCCCACACCCTCTAATAATCAACATATTTGAAAACCAAAAATTTAGTTAAAGTCATGATCATTTTCTCTTGGACACCTCTAAGAGATTTTTCATTATTTTTAAATAGCTAAGCTGTAAAAATGGTATATGCATTAAAATTTCTCCCCCAAAAATACGTCAAATTTATACTAATGGTTCTGCTAAAATAAGCTAAATTTGAAAAAAATATACTCGTGTAGATGCTATTCTAAATGACATTGAGAATCTTTATGAATAGTTAAATTAAAAATTATCATATCATTAAACCCTCTGGGTTTAATATAAAACATAAAATAATCACTTTTCAACTGTAAATACTTCAACCCTTGAAATACAAAATTTTGAAAAATTCTTATAACATAATTTTTATGTAAAGTTTTAACCTAATTTTTTTTTTTTAAATAATACCATTTTTACATCATTTCTAAAAAATGGCATGATCAACCTCAAGTTTAATCAATTTTATTTACACCTTCTCCAAGTACCACATGTGATTTAAATAACCATCTATTGCAGTGCCACTAGGTATTATTATACTTGTATATAAAATATCAAGTTAAATACTTATTTATTCTATTTTTAGGTGTCTGGAGTTGTTGGCCGTGCTGATCTACTTAGTACATTTTTATCTCTACTTGTATTCATTATATATCATAGAACGGCAAAAGCCAAACAAATAACTACGATGGCCAATACAATGGCCACTTTATTTTGTTGCGTTTTAAGTGTTATGGCGATGCTATGCAAAGAACAAGGACTTATGATTATGGTAAACGTATCTATATTTTTTTTTTCAATTAAGGAATACTTAGTTGAAATTAATATAGTATTAATATAATTTCAGAGTTTCTGTGGTGTTTATGAAGTGATTGTCATTAACAAAATAACATTTCAAAATCTCATTAAAAATATTAAAATCGCAAAGATGATTAGATTACTTAAAAAAGAATCGGTAGAAAGATTGTTTGTATTGATTGCTGGATTTTGTATTATTCTTTATGGCAGATGGACTATTATGGGATCTCCTCCTATTTTCCAACAAATCGATAATCCTGCATCATTTTTAACATCTTCAATTGAAAGGGTATATTATATTATTATATTTAAACTTTAAAGGAATATAAAATATTATATTTATTATTTATACAATTAAAGGCAACGCGAAATATTTGGACACGTGATTTTAGGTCGAAATTGAGTTTTTGGGGGAACTTAAATAAAAAAATATAAAAATAAATATTAAAATGCTTATCTTAGAAAATGTTCATGTCTTGACCTTATTTGGTGTGCACATGCGCAATATAACTTGATATTTTTTAAATACCAACCCCAATTTCTGACACCAGATTTTAATACCTAGATTAATTTCCTTTTGTCAGCATTTATCCTAGATTCAAAAATTGACCGAGTTACAATTGTTTGAAATTTGAAAATATCGATATTTTAAAATTTGAGACAATTGGAATCCGGTCAGTTTTTGACAACAGGTTAGGATAAAAAAATGATTTTGTGTCATTTTGTCGTTTTCCTAGTTTTGAATATTTTTAAATAATTGTTATTTTCAACTTTAAAATGGTTATAACTTGGTCAATTTTGGATTTTGAACAAAGGTTGACAAAGAAAAATTAACCTATCAAAATCCAGTGTCGGCTAATTAGGATGCTACTCTAAAAAAAAATGAAATTGTATTGTGGAAGTGTACGTCAATTGTGTTAAAAATGTGAAAATTTCCTAAAATATGTATTTCAATATTCTCGAACTCTCCCAAAAACTCGATTTCAATCTAAGACCACCCGGCAGAAATAGTTTGTGTTGCTTTTAAAATAAAATATACCGTATGTTACTATTTGCAATCACTATAATATTTTAATGTTATTTTTTCAGTTCATAAATTACAGTTATATCTATTTGATTAACATATGGATAATGATTTGTCCAGTCTGGCTGTGTTTTGACTGGTCTATGGGATGTATATCTCTGATACAGTTAAATGCATTCCCCAAAGATCCAAGATTGTTTATTGTTTTTGGATTTTGGACTGTTCTTGTACTAGTGTTTTATAAACTTCTATTTTCAAAAAATCATGACCAAAGGTATTTATTATCTCTTATCAAATGCAGTATAATCAATGTTCAATATTTAAAACAATAATTTTATTTCAGACAAATACAAATTGGATTTTTACTAGGCCTATTGTCGTTTCTGCCTGCTTCAAATTTAATGTTCACTGTTGGCTTTGTTATTGCAGAGCGAGTTTTATATTTACCTTCTGCTGGTTTTATCATGGTTGTGGTCTTAGGTATCAGACGGTTATGTTTAAATATTTTTGTTCAAAAAGTAAGTAATAATTTTAAATTTATCATTTATAATACACTGTACAGTGTACACTATTTCTTCTTTGATCACCCATGTCTATGAATTCTATTTGTTATAATTTAGGTGGTTAGAGTGTGTATTATATTATTAGTGTTTGTACATTCCATTCGAACATATCAACGCAGTGAAGAATGGAGTTCGGAATTAAATCTGTTCCAGAGTGCTTTAAACGTTTGCCCAATGAATGCCAAAGTGCATTATAATTTGGCAAAAAGTCTAGCTGATATTGGACATACACAAGAAGCTATAAATCGTTATAAACATGCATTATTGTAAGCCTATTGTTTATAAAAATAAGAACATCTATATTTAATTTAATATAATATAATTGTAATATTCGTTAGACTGCATCCAAAGTATGATCAAGCAATGAACAATTTAGCCAACATTTTAAAAGACCAGAATAAGTTGGAAGAGGCCAGATCTTTATTGGAAAAAGCTGTTACTATTAGGTAAATGAAAATTGCGTTTTTCTTGCAATATTTTTAATATTATATATTCCTATCCTTAAGGGGCTGCGACACCAACGAAAACTAGACCTAAAAGCGTGACAGTACTGTTGGACATTGAAAAGTTGAATTTTAATTCTGAAAACTGTTTTGAATTCATCAGTTGGTCTTCTAGGAATATTGATCGAGGCGTTTATTTTTATTTATGTTTTTAGCCGTGTTATTTATCATTAAAAATCGCAATTTTTAAACATTGATTACATTTTAATTTGTAATAATATAGAAAAATGCCTCGGTCGATCCCTAGAAGACAGGCTGACACATTAATTATCTGTTTACAGATTGTAAAACTGACTTTCCAAAGTTTTACACTTTTGTCACGCTTATTGGTCTTGTAGACGGAAATGTAGTGATTACACAACAATAAAAGTGATACGGGTACGGGGCTATTTTTAAAATGTACATTTAAATATTTCTAAATTGGTAGATTTTTATTTTTCATATTTCTTAAAAATTGCCTATGCAAAATCCCTTAAAAATAGGCAATTTTTATGAAACTTTAAAAAAAAAACAAAAATTCAACAATTTAAAAATATTTAATTATATCTTAAAAGTAATTTAAAAATAGTCACGTATCGGTAACATTTTTTTATTGTTGTGTTATCACGATATTGATTAAAAATCACGTTCACGCTCTATAACTACAACTTTTCTCTGTATAATTACAGAGTCAAAATGTATACAAAATATGAAAAATTAGAACATTTACTATGCTGTAGAGTGGAGTTTTTTCAATATGTTTTTTTGATAGCCTAAAATCCGTGATAGAAAATCGTAAAATTTTATAATTAAAAAACAAAAAAAAAATCTCCACGCTACGGCATAGTAAATATTCGCAGCATCTTTCATGTTCTGTATACATTTTTATTCTGCGATTACTAAGAGAGTAGTTGTTGTGAACATGAACTCATTTTAATACGGTTAAACGGGTGTATAGCATCCTCTTAAGGTGGTTTCAAATGATGTATTAATTATTTATCTAATATATTTTACTATAAAAGATATTTTTTGACGATTTCGAAAAACACGGAATTAGTGATTTACTGATCCCAGGATTTATGAGACTAAAAAATGATCTAACTGTGACGTTAAGTTAGAGAATAATAATACATTTCATATCAAAATGTTTCAATGTCAAATTTCTATATTAAATTTCCAAAATATTAAATATTTTTTGTTAAACAATAATAAGTACCTATATAATTCAAAAAAATGATTTTCTTTGATCTAGCAAATTGTGCCTGTGCATATTGGGCATTACCTGTGGGCTCGCCCATGATATACACAATCTTCTTCTTCTCCTTTACCATCTCTCCCAACTATTTGTAGTCGGCCACCCTAATTATCAACTTCTACAGAACTCAATATCCCGCATCTTCCTCAATCACACCCACCCGCCATTTACTAAAACATCCCATTCCCATCGCTTTTACATCAACGTCTTTTTTTGGTTTTTCTCTTCTCCTCTGTCCCCTATTTCCTTCAACATAAATTCCCTTCACTACTCTAACTGCCTCTGTCTCTTTGCTCCTTAAAACATGCTCTAGTTATCTTAATCTATTCTTCCTCATTTTGTCTACTATCGGAGATACTCTTTTACTATCCTTTATTTATTCATTTCTTTTTTTCGTTTTCTCATTTCTGTCACACCCGTACTCTCAGGCACGTAGCTAAGCCCTCCTAAGGGGGGGGGGTGGGCTTATTGGGCTTATAAGAATAGTCAGTTGTCCCGAGCTTGTCCTCTCAGTTTTTTTTTTTTTTTTAGTCCTTTTGAATATTATGCAGTAAGGCATATGACATATTTTATTTTGTCCATAAATGACTATTGTCTATTAGTATCAACAACATTCATCAGTCGACAGTTTATGATAATAAACCTCGGTAAAGCTCAATAGCAACAAAACACAGACGTAGTGGCGTACACAATATTGTATGATATTACTATTAAAATGTAATATAATGTGTAGGTACCTATATTGTTGTGTACATACATGTAGGCACAGAATAGTATAGGTACCCGTATTATGTGGTGTTTCGTATATATTGTAAATTGTATAATATGTTCATTGATTCCAAAGTTTCTATTTCTATAAAGTATAATCATTATGTAAAATTACATTTGTAAAAATTATTGTAGATGTGTTCAGATTTGTAAAAATGTGTATTTGCTGTGTACTTGTGTAAATAAGTGTTTATAAATATGTTCAATTAATCAATTTCAATTAAACGACGGTTTAATTACGAATAAACAAAATGAATAGAAGTAAAAGTGATTACTTTCATCAAAAGCTACAAAAAAAAAAAAAAAAAAAAATAGGAAAATTGAGGAAGATAACATGATAATGGTTAGTTAGTAAGAGTATGATCTCGAAATTAAAAAAAAAAAGTGCGTTTTTGTGTGCATCTCCCTCCCCCCCCTCAATTTGATCACTTATATACCGTATATATTTATGGTGACCATTTTGTCTATATTATGTACCTAATTATTTTCACTATTTTTTATCTATCTAGGTGCCTACGTCCAAATGTACTTGTAAGTTACAAGTTGTAACACATACAAGTTTAATTTAAACATTAATTAAATTAAATTAAAAATACAAGTTGTAACACATATTCTGTGTTTGTAATAAATAACTTTGATAGTCTTCAGTGTCACATAACTAAGATGTAGGTTTATTTATTTTTATTTTTTCAGATTTTTAGCTCGTTCTTTTATTTTTATTTAAAGTATTTCGTATTATCGCAAGTTAAATTTACCTAATCTATGCAAATAATGAAATAAGTACCTATTAAATACCTTATTTATTTATATATTATATAAATAAATTTATTTTTTGTTTTTATTTAAATAATAAATGTCAAACAGCTTTTAATAAGTTTAACATAATAATAATAATAATAATATTAGACAAATAATTTAGTTTATTTATTCTTTTTAAGTTTTTATATATTGCGTATATGTACAAAATAAATATGTAATACTGTGTATTTGGTCTTCATACCAATTATATTTTTTACTCTAATTTTTTTTTTTTTTATTATTAGTATGTTTACTCTATGCTCATTATTTCAATGTTATAACTTACGTCGCACAAGTTAGACCAAAATTTAAAACTTGGTTATCAAAAGAAAATATTGACCAGTTATTAGAAAAAATTTTATACGAGTACATGAGATAGGTTTGTTATATAGGTAGTACACTATATTAGTACTATATTAGTACAGTATATTCAAATTCTATGTTCTGCAGTTAAATAAATACTAAATAGTGATTTATTTTATTTTTCAAAGTTCAAAAATCTAATTTCAAAAACAAATATTACTCGTATAATATACCTATATTAAATATGGTCAGTACAAACTACAAGTATTTTCTTTAGAACAAAACTAATGTAATGAAAGAAAGTTTGAAATATGGATAGAACAAAGTTTGAGCGAAGGGAGAACATTTTTTTTGTTACGATACAAGTGGTATGGACGCCAAAAAAAAAAAACGTTGGACCCCTTATGAAAAAAATCCTGGCTATGCGCCTGCATACTGTGTTCCGTCTTCCTATGCACTGCCCAATATTCCCATCCGTACATCATCACAGGCCTGACTATAGTCATGAAATTTACCTTTAAACATTTAATTCGATTGGACGGGATTCTTATGTCACACAAAATACCTACCCGACACTTCCCTCCACTTCGTCCATCCATACTTAATCCTACGTTTCATATATTCCACACACATTTTCCATCACACCTTTGGTAACCTTTTTTCTTCATAAATGCCCATTTGAAAATCTCTAGGAACCCTAATCATACACGTTCACTAGATAAATAAATACCATAGACAACTTTCTCTTCTTTTCTATGCACTTCTTCAACGTAACTGTCTAGTCAAACAAATGTCCGACTTCTTACTCTCTTGTCTATTACCTTTTCTTAAATCTTAATACCGCGACTCATAAGTTTTATCCATCAATAATTCCCATGTTCCCATACATCTCTTTTACCACCCTTACCTAAATATCGGTACCACACGACTCTTCTTTCACGCCTCAGGAATTCTCTTCAACTAGTATTTTATCGCATAACTTTGTCAGCCACCCTATAAACCTTACCTAAACTTCCTAATGCTTTCCATACTTCTACTGGTACACCATCCGATCCCACCGCTTTCTCAATTTTTATTTTTGTAACCTCACTCTGCCTACTCACTTCTTCTCTTATTAAATCCACATACCAAAATTCTACTCAACTCTATCTATATCCAGTTACGGAATTTCCCCTCACTTGTGTACTGCCCGCGCACATCCCAGATGGGACAACTCTCGCCTACATTTTGTTTTGGACTCCTCATACTCTTTTGACGACAAAACCAATAATAATATAGGTAATGTATAGTATAATATATCCCCTGTCGTTTATACCTATTCCTTTTACTACTAATTAAAAAAAAAAAAAAAACAGATAGGTAATTTACTTATATTTTTAAATAACTTTGTATCTTCGTTTATAGTATGAAACTTTGATTAGATTTAAACTATATACTATACATGGTCATTACTTAAATTAAACAAATTTTTTTTTTCACTTGATTATTGTTTGTTTGATTTAGAAATGATTTCGCTGCTGCTTGGATGAATTTAGGCATTGTGTTATCTGCTCAACAAAAATACAATAAAGCTGAGGATGCATACTTAAGAGCTTTACAACATCGAAAAAGTTATCCTCACTGTTATTTTAATTTGGGAAATTTGGTAAGGACTGTTTGAAATACTTAATTATACTCATGTACATAATGTCATATTGTATTTAGTACTTGGAAATGGGAGAGAAGACTAAGGCGTTATTTGCTTGGCAGAACGCTACATTTCAACAACCAACACATGTGATTTCATGGAACAATATGATTGTACTATTGGAATCAATTGGTGAATTAAAACGAGCAGAAAATGTAGCACGCACGGCATTATCAATTTTGCCAAATGAACCAAATTTACATTTTAATATAGCAAACATATTGGGAAAAATGGACAAGTTTGTAGAAGCCGAAAAACATTTTTTAGCTGCTATTCAGTTAAAACATTTGGCGTCCAAGATTCAAGTAGTCGCATTATATCACTCCAATTTGGGTAAATAATTAAGTTAATATGACTTTGTAAAAATAATAATAATGTTTATCATTTGTTCTATTACCTACTCTAGGAGTCTTGTATCATCGTTGGGAAAAATATGATCTCGCAGAAATGCATTACTCACAAGCGCTAAACATTGATCCAAAAATGCAGAAAGTTAAAAATCATCTGGCATTACTTCATAAACATTTGGACGAAATGAATCAACCCACTCTCAACATGAAGTCTTATCAATACGAAGAAGAGTTGTAGTAATTTAAAATGGAAAAGTTATTGTTTATTTAATTTGTATGTAAGTACCTATATTTCTATATTGTTCGCATTCTTAAAGATATGCAAGAACAAATAATGACGTGACTTTTATTATTTCAATATTGTGGAAATGTGAAATCTATACCCTGTCCAAGGCGAGTCTAACCTCAAGTGGCAACCTATAGCGCACGGCAGTGGTAGTAGGTGTATCATTAAATGTGTTTAGCACCACACAGTTCCGTGGCCGAGAACATCACTGTTTCAACAGCTGCCCCACTTGAAATTTCATACAATTAACACGATAATTTCAAGAATAATGTGCTGCGCGTGTATTGTTAGCGCCAAGAATGAAAACTACCAACCACTGATTTGGTAGTAAGTTCGGTCCATCGTAATCTAAACAAAAATGAATCGTTGTCTGAGGTCAGACATATCCGAGACAGAGTATAGTTACATTATTTTTAATAACCATTACCGTGAACTTTGGTTGTGATTTTTTTGTGAAATGTAATTCAAACATTTAGTCATTTTAAGTTGTTTACCTTATGGTACTGGTATAGAATACTCCCTAGAGAAAACTGAAATAAAAAAAATTTTCTCCCAACTGGTAACTGGTTTTATGATTTTTTTTACCGAAAATCATTTGAATTTTTTATCAATTTTATCATTTATAAACAATTTTTTTTTTTATGAAATGTTCAAATACAAGATTTTAATTATTGTCTTTAACGTATTGTAAAGTGATTTTCTTAAATTTATATTTTGTCGAGTTGATGGGGAAAACTAAGTTTCAGAGAGATAATTGATTTGAATTTTGAATATTATTACTAGGAGAACATATCAATATTTAGGACACCACAATAAATTTTTAAATGTAACCACTATGGGTTAGGATTCTACACGAGTATCTAATATAATTTGTATGCGAAAGTTTTTTTATACATGTTTAGTATAAATCTGATTTAAAATAAGTTATTATTAGTGCATTTGATATAGGTACCTTGCCTTTAATTTATTATTACACCATTGAGTCATTATTTTAAGATTTGTTAATTCAATGAAATTTAGACTAAAAATATTTTTAAGTTATTATTTTAGATTTAAGTTAAACATATTTTTGTATTTTTTTTCAAAAGTAATTTACTTAGACATACGTGTTTAGTTAAGTGAAACCTTTTTTAAAACCTAAATTGTACGTTTAAGAACCAGTTGTTTTAACAATAGAATGTGATATAACTATGTGAAACTATGTAATCGAAATCGAACATTATTATAATAAACTAAGAATATTATTAATCATTATCATATTATCAATCACATTAATAAACTATTGATTTATCATTTTTTTTTAATTAATATATTTAATACAAACTTTTTCAATAAAGTATTCTGCGACAAAATATGAACATTTTAAGTCATAGATAAAAATAAATGAGTAGTTCTTAAATTTTATTACAAAACATTAATAACTACTAATCAAGTAATATATATTTATTTAATAATTAGTAATTATTGAAAATGTGTACAGCGTCACAGATTACAGTTTAAGAACTCTGTACTGTACGCAATAAATAATTTTGATTTAGCATGAATACCAACAAACTTAAGTATATATACGTGTTTTTATTCATATATAACAATTCAATACATATTAAAAAAAAAAACCTTAATTTTTAACAGATTTCTCAAAAACAAAAGTGTTTACAGTACTGAGTATCAATATTATGAACAATGAATGTTATGGTATTAATTAATACGTTATAGGCGTAGGCCAATCGATTTCAATGTCTAAAACATCCAAAGCTAATATGTCAATTGTATCATTTTCTAAAATTGTTCTGAGACAAGGATTTGTACGACCAAAGTCACCATGTACTAACTCTTTTACATAAGTACCAGCTTGAGTAGACAGAATTACAGTGAAAAATGAACATCCATTGTCTATTCCGATTTTGGTAGCTACTGCTTTCATGGAGTGTATAGTTCTTGGCCTGACCATGTTAGCTCTTCTGTGCAATACTCTGATGGGCGTATATTGCTCTATTTCCAACGGAGAACACTTATTGAGCTTTTCTAAATCTGGCAACTCTCCTACAGCATAACAAAGAGCCTTGTATACTTTAGTTTTAGATTCTTCTCCAGTTTTCAATTCTTTTAATTGCTCCTTTGTAACATTTTGCAAATGTTTCACAGTCACTTGTGGATTAGTGTTGATTTCATTTTCAATATCTCTTAATAACTCATAGCTGAATTTAGTTCGCTTTGGATTAACTAGTTCGATGGCAAATGGTCTCCCTCTTCCCAACATTCTGACGTCGATATCCTCTCTACCGGATGACGAGAATCTGAGTTCATCGACCAACGCATGTTTTTGTAATGGTTCTGATATTATTTCTTCAACAGAACTCTCAAGTCTCCTTTCCTGATCTACTATCCAAGGTGTTTGGGAAAGGGTTCTGGACCATTTGTTGTATCGACCAGCAATATAAACACTTTCATGTCTAGAATTTACACTTTTGAATTCTATAGTCGATTCTGGTATTGATGGCATTTCACCATATTGACTAATAAAATCTTTGTTTTCCATTTGAGATAAAATACTTTGTAAATTTTTGTTACTTAATTTTATAATTGCGTTCAAACAATCACATTCATTTTTAACGTCTTTATAATAGAAACCTACCGTAACCAGCAATGGAGAGTGTACATCAAAACATTTACCAGTGGCTTTCACGATAGCATCCTCGGCCATTAGTTTCCAAGCATCTTTGGCACACACAAAAGCTGTTGGAAACGTTGGATTGAATGATATTCTTGATTTTGATACATACAATGCTATTGAATGCCCACGAATAATGGTACACATTGGTAAATTAAATGCTAAATTAAACGTATCGGAATCGTAATCGGATGCTTTTAAGTGAGAAATTATTTCATTAATAATCTCGTCTTTTTGAGGACTTTGAAATAATCCCAAACACGCTATACATGGATTGTTTTTTACACGTTTTGGATTATCACGATCTAGATCAGATGCAGCAATTAACGTTTTAATGTCTATATTGGAAGGTTTTGTAAGATGTCTAACTGCACATACTCTACAACAACCAGATTTCAACAGATTCTGTTGAATTTCTTCTATGTTTTGATCCATTTTGATGTCTGTAAAAAAAGAAAAGAAAAAAGATATAGGTATATAATATGAGTAATTCAATAATGTAAAACTAATTGTGATTACACTTCAAACGATAAAAATATGTGACGACTGAGAAAACAATAATTGTATAGACAGGGCTGGGGGTAAGGTACTATAAAAAAAGTTTCTTGATACATGATACATTCATTTCGGGTATCTTAATATATCAAAGATACATAAAAGATGATACAAGATACTCTCAAAAATACAATTATTATTTTATAATAAAAATTGTCATTGCCTACTTAGGTATAGTTATATAAAAAAAAAAAAAAAAATATGTACCTACCCATATTATGTTTAATATTTTTCAAAATAATTATTATTATAACGTAAAAATATACATATTATATAAATATCAAAATATTTTATAGGAGAGTGAAATGAATATTAAATAAAAAATAAAAAAATATGCGAATACAATTATTGTACCTACTCAAAACATTACCTATAAGTATTATCTACATAAAACATTTTTACAATTATACCCGATATTTTATAGTATTTCAGTCACAATTGTTCAAGTTCATTTCATATTTGATTATAAAATTATATGTACCCATTGTATATTATTCATCGTTTTGTGATGTAACGGCATAATGATTTTTATTAGTAATAATAAGGGAAAAAAAAAATTGTGATTATCGACTGCCCGCATAATTAGAATTTTGATTGTTCGATATCTCTGTACCTATCGTGTCTATAGGAATCTTGTATTTTTTGGCGCATAAAAAGATACTGGAAAAAAATGTAGGTACCTACCTATTTTGTTACGAGATGTGTTACTCTGCCTAATCCTGTGTTTGGGTACTACTACCTACCTATAATAATATTATTATTTGAAAATCATATTGACTTTCCACGATACAATAATAATATTATAATATGTATAAATATGCTCGTTTACATACACATACCTACCTACCTATCTACATTGACTTTGACCTGTTACAATTATAGCTATATCGATGCCCGTGCGTAGGTATATATAATATAGGTAATGTACAAATAATGGTTAATTAATTAATTTGAAAGGTAAAATCGTCAAATGGTTAATGAGTGGAGAGTAGGTAAACACAAAACACACACATGGGTACAACGATATGTTTAGGTATAGGTACGTTTTTCGGTATTTTGAAACGGTGTTTAATAATCTTTTATACGTTTCCGAAGATGGCGAAGAAGGCGATCGGCGGTTCTAATAATACCGCGCATGAATAGCATTTATACCGGGTAGGCACCCGCCAAAGTCGTCGTTGTTTAACCGTCATTTGAATAGGTAGTTT
The DNA here is from genome assembly GCA_025469235.1 of Pemphigus obesinymphae. Lineage (NCBI taxonomy): Eukaryota > Metazoa > Arthropoda > Insecta > Hemiptera > Aphididae > Pemphigus > Pemphigus obesinymphae. The sequence goes on along the minus strand of JAIPRL010003068.1, from coordinate 30,608 downwards.
GAATGTCCGTACCGAATCGAAATCGGAACGAATTTCCATATCAATACCACCACCACCACCACCGGTCCACGGTTGTTTTTGACGGTGACGACGACGTGAGTAGTAAATGGGGGGGGGGGGAAAGATAAAAACTTCATTAATCGCGCGCGTATTTCGCGATAGGTCTACCTACCTACTATCCGCGGAAAGAAGCGGACGCGCGCGCTCGCGCGTAATCAAGTCGGACGCCCTTGAGCTAAGGTCGACCAGCGCCGGCGACGAGAGCAACAGGCGGCCGGGTACACAAAAAAAGCAGTCGGCAGTGTGGTGCTCGTTCGTCCGGCGGTCAGTCAAATGTCCGCGTAGGGTTCAAACGGGCGCGCCGCACAAGTAATCGAATCGCATCGTCCGTCCGCGTCCCGGGTGGGGGGAGGAAGGGCAGGAGGCAGGGCGACGACATGGACCGAATATTTCGGGGCATAATGAAGTACAGGAAAACGAACCGGGCGAAAATGGTCGAACAGTTCGTCCAGGTGAAGAACAATCCGCAGGTAAGACAAACGATTCCGGACGACACCCGAGTTGTTTTTATTTTTTAATTTTTTATTTAAGTACTTTTTTTTACTTCTGTTAAATCGTAAAATATTAATTTCCGAGGTGTACGGGGAAGGGGAGACCCGAAATGTACCCCTCCCCCCAACCCGGGGGTGTGTGCATTATGTAATAATGTAGAAAAATACGTTTTACCTCTACGTCCAAAAAAGCTCCGCCGCTCAAACGCCAAGCGTATATTGTATTATTGACCGTGATAACCGCAGCTGTTGTCGTTGACCGTAATGACGAATAATAATTATTCGTCGTTAGTCGATAGTACGTCGTCACTCGTCATAATAGTAAATAATAATAATAATAATAAATAATAATAATACGGTCACGGTCTCGGGCGCGTACGAAAGACCGTGTTGCGTACACGACCTGATAATCGGAGGAAACGTGCGCGCGTATCGTTTTATCATTTTTCAATCTGGACAAGAGTCGTCCGTCAGTGTGGCCACAGGCTCGTTCCAATAAAATATGTATTACGAGACGACACCGTCCCAACAATTAATAGGTAGTATTATTTGTCATATCGTACGAATGACGTATTGTTTGACGGGTAAATGTACTTTGTTGTAAATAGTAGGTAAATACTGAAAACAATGTGATTTTCGGCCGTATCCATAATATGCGTTGTATTTTAATTCGTGCATTGATCGACGAGCAAAAATATCAAAAGTACGGGCCGGTTACCCATAAAAAATGTAATAAATACCTATACTTACCGGAAGTAAAACTGGAAAAAGTAACTTTTGTCCCGTGTACGTCGTGAAAATCGTAATAAAATCTCATGAATAATAGTTATACAATTTATTGTTATTTATTAATTTGATACACATTAAATAACTTTGATAATTTAAAATACAACGTAAAACGTACCTACTAGATTTATATTAGGATGAAACTTCCATTAAATTGCATTTTTATTATTTATACAAATGAAGAATAAACACAAACGAAAATGGCTTCTTATTCCTCGACTCCGGCACAAAGACAGTGGGCATAAAATGCACTGAATCCACCCATCAACCGACATTGAGTAAAATTCATATATTGCTTTGCTCCAAACATATATTGTATGCCTCACAATGCTCCGAATTTTATATATTATAATAATATTAATTTTATTGTATTCGTATATTTGTAAACTGATATTGAAAACTTATAAATATATTGAAATATTGTACAGAACTTAGGAAATACAATATTAAAAACCATTTTGATATATGATTAATAAATACAAATATATTTCAAAAAGAAAATGATAAATTATTATGTAAATTACCTAGTTGATTTAGCAGGCATTTTGACAAGTTTTTGTTTACAATTTACAAGAAAATTATTATTATACGGATACAGAACAACTCTTATTCTATAGTAGTATATGACCAAAGACATTATAAATCCGACTTTAAAAAGATAATCAACCCGAGTAGTAAATATAGAGATGTCCCTACATACCCCTATACCCCACGTTTTGCCCTACAGTTGTGCCTATGTCTTTATATTTGTCATAAAAATAATAATTGGTCTTTTAATAAATTAATAAACCTCTTCATTCTGCATATAAATTATGATGAACTTGATCCTTTTTCATTTATTCTATTATATTTAATAATATTGTAATCCCGTAGAAGAACTTTTATACTTATTATTTATATTTGTAGGTATTTTATCAAAGCGCGTGGTTTTTAAGATTACACAATGTATAAAGTTATTAGATAAAAAAATACAATATTATTGTTCATTTTTCCTTCGCCGGTAATTTTATATTATTCAATTATTATTATAATAATAATACCTAAACATATTAAATATGATAATAATTGAATCGACTAATAATTAAAAATAGCAATGGCGTAGGTACCTAATTAATTAATTTTGAGAATTTGCATTTTTTGTTACAATTTTCTATTTATTTATTTTTCATTTTAATAAGCGAATATTTACAGTCTTTATAAAACTAATACAATAATAGCGTTTACTACCTAGTTGTATTATGCAATAATTATTATGGTGCGCACCGTAGTACCTACTAAATTCGTGTTCCACGTTACTGCAGTTATTTACACTCGGTACATTACTATAAATGCAATCGCACGGCAAAAACTTTGGAAAGCAGTCCTCAAAAGTAAAAAATATTAATGAATTTTTTTTTTTTGTTTATTTTACTTATTTGCGAATTTGGAATGAAACATTTTGGAATTTAGTCGAAAAATTATGCAACAATGAAGATTTTTCGGAATTTTAAGTCGGCAAACTATAAATTACTAGGATTTTAGTCGACACAATCGGAATAAAGTTGATTTTGATTTTCACATTTTCACTCCCCGCCTCCATAAATATTTCTTCGAGACAGCCCTGAGTGCAGGTTGATGAAAATTGGAAAACGCTATAAGTAATACATATATGGGTAAGAGATACTTACCTATTTATACTAATTATTATACTTCTTAGACACCTATATATTATTACGTACTCGTATTATAATATTACCTTGTCAAAATTAACATATTACAGTATAAATTGTTATAATATAATCTGTATTATATATGCTAATAATATACCTACCTATCTATATAAGCTAAATGTATATATAGGTAGGTACTAGGTAGTTGTTTAAAATAAAAAATTATCTTATTTAAAATGAAAATATTTCATACAGGCCAACAATTTGATATCTAATAATATAAAATAGGTAATTTATTTGCATGGAAAACGTCATACAAGAAATAATCAATAATATACATTATAATGTAGTATTCAGTATTCAGAGCAATGAAATTCGCATAACCTGTACTACACGCGGTATTCAATTAATCGAAATTGACACTTTGTCACAAGTCAGTAGTATATAATGATTAATAATGACATACAAAAGAAAACATATAAAATCGATTCCATTTTTGCCATCCCTTCTTTCACGAACGAAACCAAATCAAATTAGGTTTTATTGTTTTTCATTTGTGTTCTATGTTGTGATAATTTTTAATTTATTTGGATCCATGACCTTGAAGCTGTGTTATGTATACGATTTGCATAGTTCTAATATTACTTTGAAACTATTACATGGCCTCAAAATGGTATCTATTTACATTTTACAGTATAATGATTTTTAATATGTAGGTATATTTCGATTTAAACGAAAAATAATTAAAAACCTAAAAAAAAGGGTCATGCAATTTATCTATACTTAATTTTTAATTACTTATTCTAAAAGATAAATTTATTTATCTCCATGAACCAAACATATATATTAAAATTTAATTAAAGATGACATAAAAATAAAAATAAATTTCACTACCTATATATTATAGTTATAATATACCTATTATTTAGTATAGGTACAGTAAGTATTTTATACTAGTATTTCATTTATAGAAGAATGAATAATTGGTACCTACCTAGGTACCTATTATTAAAAAATATTTTTCATAGCTATTAGGTAAATATTAATTTTTTAAACATGAAAAAAGATTTATGATTATTCTATAATTGCAACACGTTTTTTAGCAAATCAAACGGATTACAAAATTATTGGTGGCGTGTGAATCATCATTAATCTATTTAAAAAATCAGCCGGCATACCGCATATTATATTTTTGAAAATTTATTTTTCCAATATTAGCAATAATCTCTGTTATAACTGTTGACCGGGGATTTTTTTTTTTCATAAACATTATACACTTTTATACCTTCACAGTTCACTGCAGGACAGCTTTTGTACGAAAGTCCTTGAGGAATGGGTTTGTTGAAACTCGAAAAGGCCATTCCAATCGTTGTCGATGATTGATTGTGTACACAAAGAAAATTATTATATTGTTATTTTTATCGATAAGTTATTCACACAATCAGGTTTTTAGGTTTAGAAAATTAATATTAACCGTTAAAAATAATCGATACCTACTCATCTTTTTTTTATATTATGACTCCAATGTTTGTATTATTTTAACCACTTATATCACTATTACCACTTCTAAGTAGGTACCTATCTATACTGCAGTAGTGTTATATGGTATTTCTTAGAGTTAAATATTGTTTAATAAATTATAGTATAATTAATGTAGGGGGGGGGGTGTGATATTCGGAACTATTATTATAAGTAAATTATCATATTTTAACACCGATTTAGGTATATATTTATTTATTTACTATCTAATTGAAATATAAAATATATTATGATCTCGTCCTCATCCGTTAAACTATTTTATTTTAGAATTAAATACGCATTTTCGGATATTTCGAATAAAACGACTATTATGTATTTATTTAGGTTTTATGAGTTCTTTCCTAGTAGTTCGGTTTCTATATAGTTATCGCTATTTTTATTCGATTAAAAAAGTTCATCATTTATTTTGTTCCACGCTTATCAATTATTACGATTAACGTTTATATAGAATTAACGTTCATAATTTTTTTTTCTCGTTACCATTTTGATACTCCATATACTTAAATAAGTGAAAACTGTATCAAAAACTCGTTTATTCATACATAATTTTACTACCGTCCAGCGCACCAATATAGAACAATATGACTCGTAATATTTCTTACGTGTTGCTGCTTTAAATGTAAAATAAGAATATTATAAATTGTAAAATATACTCAACTCTTTTTTGAAAACTATTAAAAAAAAATATATATATATATATAGGTAGGTACTGCAGGGTGTTTCACGAAGATCTGATAAATGCAAAACTTTTGTTCTGTTGTATATTTTTAAGTTTTTTTCCCCCTAATAATTATTAGAACTCTGCGCTACAATTCTCATATTTCAGATTTTTTTTCTACAACTAAAAATAACAAAATTCAAATTATTCTATTTTTTTTTGCATAATCCAAAATTATTTTTCATAAAAATGTTGGTGTTTTAAATTATTAATTTATGTTTTTTAGTACCTAGTGGCTATTTATCATTAACGGACCGCAACACCTGCTATTTTTTAAAGGGTTCTGTATAGGAAATTTTCAAGAAATATTATGAAAAATAAAAATCTAACAATTTAGAAATATTTAAGTAGGTACATTTAAAAAATAATCTAAAAATAGCCCTGTACCTAAATTTCCGCCTAAAAGACCAATATGTGTGATAAAATTTTAGAACTTTGGTAAGTCGGATTTACAATTTGTAAACAGATTTTAATGTGTCGGTCTGTCTTCTAGGGTTTGATCGAGGCATATTTCTTTATTATTTCAGATTAAAATATAATCAATGTTTAAAAATTGCGATTTTTAATGATAAATTTAATTGACTAAAAACTATAAACGCTTCGATCGATCATAGAAGATAAACTCATGAATTCAAAGTTTTCAGAATTGAAATCTTACTTTTCAAAGTCCCACAGTTTTTTCACGCTTTTAGGTCGATTTTTTGTTGATGTCGTGGGCCTTTAATGAAAATAATTGAAATTTTGGTAAACTTCAATAAACGTAGAAAATCAACTTAATTATAATAAACATTTCTACCACCAACATTTTTTTCAAAAATTAATTCATGAAATAGCTATCTTTAATTATAAAAAAAATATATATATTTAAATATTTAATAAAAAAGTTCTATTTTTTATTTTTAGTTGTCAAAAAAAAAAAAAAAATCTTAAATAGAAGAATTGTAGGGTAGAATTTTAGTGATTGTATGTGGGTGTATACCCTGCATATATGTTAAAATAAATTTAGATACATGACGTAGATTTATTTCTAATATCTACTCTTGTAATTAGATGTATATATAATATTTATGTATATATCTTATTGTTAAATATTTAACGAAAAATTATGATACGACGTTTAGGCATTTCATGTAATCATTGGTATTTGTAAATTTATTATAAATCGCGAGAAAATACGTTTTGTCGTTTGAAGCGGGTAATATTAACATAATGAAATAATATTATATACTAATTTAATAATAGCCTATAGGAATACAATTATATAAGTATTAACGTTGTTACATATTTTAGGTTTTGGTCTAAGTTAACTCAGAACATAGCAAGAATATGGCGAACGACAAAAACGCTTATTCGGAAAAGAATAATAGACAATATTGTATTGTAATCTTGAAAAAATATAATATATGATGTACAAAAATACTATAGGTACCTTTTCTAAATAAAATTAATTATTAAGAGGATGCTATACACCTGTTTTAGGGGTATTAAAATACGTTCACGATCTATTACTACAACTTCTCTCTTAATAATCGCAGAGTCAAAATGTATACAAAATATGAAAGAATATTTACTATGCCGTATAGCGGTTTTAGTTAAACATTTTTTTTTTCATTTTAAAATTTCACGATTTTTAATCAGGGATTTTAGGCTTTTAAAAAAACATAATGTGGAGACCGGACAGGAAACGACCGAGAGGACGGCCAAGACAGCGGTGGATTGATAGAGTTAAAGAAGACCTCAAGCTCCTAGAAATAAGGGATGGAGAGCAACTAGCTAAGGATAGGGAAGCATGGAAAGGCGTAGTGGAAGCGGCGATGGGCCTACAAGGCCTGAATTAAGCAAAAAAAAAAAAACATATTGTAAAAACTCCATGCTCGAGCACAGTAAATATTGTCATCTTTAATATTTTGTAAACATTTTGACACTACGATTATGTTGTAGAACTTGAACGTGAATTTTAACGAATATCGTGATATACAACAATAAAAAAATGGTACTGAAACATGAATATCTTTAAATTACTTTTAAAATAGAATTAAATATTTCTAAATTGTTGGATTTTCATTTTTCTTAAAATTTCATAAAAGTTGCCTATACAAAACCCCTTAAAAATCGGGTGTTTAGCGTCCTCTTAATCGTTACCTATATTTTGAAGAACAATAATAAGTACCTATTTATAAAATATAACCAATAAAGTATAATAATATGTAAATGTAATTTTAATTATGTTACAGCCCAAAGCTGTATTTTTTACTTGCATGGACAGTAGAATGTTACCGGCCAGATTTACCGAAACCAACGTTGGCGACATGTTCATTGGTTAGTATGTTTTTAATAATTCAGGAGCAACAATATAAATGATAATTTTTTTATATAGATACAGTGAACATAGATTTACTTTTAAAAAGACGTCATCGTACCTACAAATTTTCAATGAAAAACTTGTAATAACATTTTTCATTTTTATCAAAAAAAAAATTATAGATTTATAGCGAATAATATTATCTAATGACATATACGTGGCCTTATTTCGATATCTTGATTTTTTCAAGATGTATAATTATTGAAAAAAATCAAAGAAATTGATTTGTTAACAACTAGTAAAATGTGTAAAAATGCATACATCAAAAATCGACTACGTAGGTCGCTAGATAATTTTGTTATTTATTATTTATTTTTTATTTCATCTTTCTACAATTTCTACAATATTCTCAAGTTGTTAAAAATAAAAAATGCGTGAACATATTTTTTTTAACAAATATCGAATTTATACTACAATAAAAAATTATATTGGCACAAGACTATTTTTAAAATGTATTTAAATATATTCAAATTGTTGGATTTTCATTTTTCTTAAAATTTCATAAAAATTTTCTTTGAGTAAAAACTTAGTAAAAACTTACTAGGATTTACTTATTGTAATTTGTTCTACAAATAAATAAAGATTTGAAAATAATTCCGTTTTAGGTTTTTAGAAATGTCTACTCTTAAGTCCATCGTACATCTAATTTTAAGGGGTTTTGTATAGGCAATTTTTACGAAAATTCAAGAAAAATGAAAATCTAACAATTTGAATATATATGTATAAATTTATTTTAAAAGTAATTTAAAAATAGTCTTATTAATATTAGTTAATATCGTTTTATATTATTGTGTAAGTGTTTAATCGTTAAAAAACCTGATATGCATTTTTCATTTTTAACAACTTGATTATATCGTAGAAAGATGAAATAAAAGTAAATCATAAAAACAAAATGATTTAGTGACCTAGGCAGCTGATTTTTGATATGTCCATTTTTACACGTTACATGAGTTATTAAAAATCAATTTCTTTGATATTTTTTAATTACTATAAAATATAAATCTTGAAAAAAATGAATAGGTATATCAAAAAAAAAATAAAAAAAAAAATAGGCTACTTAGATCGCTAGGTAATATTATTAGCTATAATTTGTTTTTTGTATCGCGTTTCTAACATGTTTGTAAGTTGATAAAAATTAAAAATGCTATTGCAAATTTTTCATTGAAAATTTGTAGGTACGACGTCTCCTTAAAGGGGCCTCCACACCACACGAATCTAAGGAGTATTGCTTAGGCAATTTATTATACTTTCTTTGTACAGTTTTGTGTTTGTGTAAGGCGTTCGTGATCATTAGTGTTAGTAATTCATAACAAAAGTATACGGAGAGCTATTACACGAATCCGCGTGCACATGTCGGGTATATTTTTTATAATAATGAAAAAAATGTATATTTTTCACTCAAATAGACGATTAATTAATTAATCAATTCCATCAGAACGTCGTAATGAGTACATAAATTTAAATTTAAAAAAAATATATTCGAATTTCTCCATAACATTTATGAGGGAATGATCGAAGTACTTTTTAAAAATTGTTTTTATTTAATTAGATATTTATGTTCAAAATTATGAAAATTTTGGATACATTAAATGATTTTAATTATAGTGTAAAATATGAAAATTAAAAATGTGGCTCGAGTAAGTAATGAAAAATCTATATACATTTTTAAAATTGTTATCGGAGTATGCATCGTTCTGGACTGTTCGAATTAGAATGAGAGTTTTTTACTGAAATAATGGTGGTGTGGACTGTGGTGGCTCCTTAAGTATATACGACTTATACGTATAGATATCTTATATCCTGTTATGTTAATTTTTTCATATTACCTATGTTTTATTATATATGACAAAGGTTTGAAAATCAGTAAATATACAATAATTAGGTAAATCCACTTTTTTAAAAATATTTTATTTAAATATAAAAATCCTGTTTCCAACATTCCTTAGTAAAAGATCTACATAATCTTAATCTATTTTCAGATTTGAAATCGGAAAATCCTAAGTAGCCTTGATTTTGTCAGGCTTTTAGGTCTAAATCAGTATCAAATATCAAATAATACATCGCTCTCAACCGCTTTAACGTGTATAAATTGGAAATTTAGAACCCCGAAATTCAGAAAAATATTTTACATTGGAATATTAAGCTAAAAATGTTCATTTAAGAAAAGTATAAAATATACTATACATTATAACTATTTATAAAAATAAAATACATAATTATCTCAAGTTTACAAAAAACAAAGATTAAAGAAAGATAAATATATTTACAGAGAAAATTATGTGAGCATGATTAAAGAATCACTCTGTATTTACTGTTCCAAGTAAAAGTTCTAGTTGGTACATTAAATAAGCTATTTTCAAATTTTCCCAGTAGTTTTCTTAAGCACAAAGAAAACTTGAAAATTACTGAAAATGATCAAAAATTGTTATAAAACAGAAAATAGTCAAACTATAGAGACATATAAAAATTTTCAAAATTAACAAATCATTAACTAAACTCGCATTAAATATTAATCGACTCTGCAGGAAAACTCTGTTTAGCTGCATACGAATTTTATAAATTATTCAAAGAGAATATATAATTGTCAAAATAAGTCAATGAATCGGACCTAATTTGAAAAACCCTAGGTTAGAACACTATAGATATTTTTAGTTTCTTACCCTATAGGTCTGTGTAAATGTATTTATATATCTAAGATAAGTTAATTTTAACTATCATTCGATGACGATGAATTATATAATGCTATATTTAAATAGGCAATTTAAAAACTTTATTAATTAATTAAATTATAACATTAACAAATAACTAATAAGTAGTAATTAGTATCCTCGCCTGGGACCTTTTTCCGAGGTAGTTTTTTAATTAGTGATTGAATTGTACTTGGGGAAATGAAAATTTGAAGGCGGCTAACAATAGTTGCACTTATATGATGGTCCCTTTGGTTCACAGACAGGATAACGTATCGTTATTATTTTATATTTGAAAATAGAATAAAATCATTGCATTCGAAAATCAAATTAGATTCTATACAATGTTCAGTATAATATTATTTTCCGATTTATAACAATGTTATATTGTTTTTGCTAGTTTTCCTTTGTGCTTAAAAGTTAAAAGCTATATACTGAGAAATTCGAAAAATAACTTTTTTTAAAGTACCAACTAGAATACATTTTCTGACAAAAAGTTTTTTACTTCAAAACTCTTAGTTGACTTCTTCTACCAAAAACAGTGTACATTGAAGTATATATATCAGCCCCTAAAATTGTGTGTAGTACGAAAAATTTAGTGTGTAGTACTTACGAAATTAGCAATTGTGTTAATCAAATTAGCTAATTCTACATTTTTACATATTATAATATTGATGAGGAAAATAAAAAAGGCCATTCAAAGAAAAAAATGAATTAAATATGTAGTACGAAAATATTAGAATATTTCAGAGGCTGGTATATATGGCCCGTATTACAAAAACAAATGCTGCTAATCCACACAACAATAGTAGGATAATTCCTTGTGATTTTCTTTTAATATAATTTTATAGTTCCCACAAAATGTATTTTATTAGAGGAAAATTTAATGAATAAAATATATTAATTATTAATATTATTAATATAAATAAGAATTTCTGAAGCTATTTATTTTAATTAGGTATATTATCAGTACCTATATACATTCAATTATACTAGGTATCAAATAAATAGATAATATAATGCATAGTCAATAGTTTTTACTTAATAATATAATATATATATTTTTTTATTGTATACAAAATTAAATTTAATGAAAAATATTTTAATTAAACAATTAACTAAAAAAAATAAAACTCTAGCCGTATACATACTTTATGTACTTTATTAAATTAATTTTAATTTTATTGTATAGATAAAAAAAATACAATTTTTGGAATTTAAAAATTTACCTAATTCCGTTTATGGAAAAAAAAATAATGTTGCTATATTTATGAATAAATATTATCCTCAAAATTACAATATTTCTTTATATTTTTACTTATTATAAAACTGCAGTAATGTAGTAATGCAGTAATATGTAATACATAGTAGTACATTCTTCGAAGCTTTTTATAATTTAAAATAATTAGCTAAACACAGATAATACAATATAGTAGGTACTACTCTAGTTTATTTCACGGTTCACTGAATTAAATGGTATAGGTTTTATTTAAATACAATGACAATTTACTATTTAGTATCACTTTCAATCATAATATGTCAAAATATTCACTTAATTTTATTATTTAAATTTTAAAATATTAGTAAAAATTATAATTTGGGAAAATAATTATGTTATTTACTTCTAATTTAGTAATTTTTCGTTCCAAATAGTAAAGGATTTTGAAAAAATTGAAACAATGTTTAATGTAAAACAACCGGTTACATATATAGAAAGATTTAGATCGAAAACTAACGACAGTGAAATTTAGGCACATTTTCATATGGTATATAGACAATTTTAAATTGATAAAAACCAAATCTACATCAATATTGATCCATTTCACTGAGGCCTATTGAAAAATGCATTACTTACACAATTTGTGTTTTTTATACAGATTAAGTTATAAATCTATACTAGTTTGGTTCGCCCAAAGAATTACTTAGTCGAAAATAATTAAAAATTTGCCTTGTGCTTTTAAATATTTTTTTCAAAAATATGTTAAGATAACTAAGAACATTATAATTTAATTGCTATTGATTAGATATTAAGAAGAGATTTTCATTTTTGGAGAAATATGTATAGGTATACCCAATTATAAATCCATAATATTATTATATATATTTTTTTACAGTTTAGTTTCAATACTGTTTCGATTTTTCGAGAAAATAAAATATTAAACATTGTGGAAAAAGTATTCGTATAGACTATTGAGTAATACGTTTCGATGGTTATTCAATGTGAGAAATGCCGATCATACGTTGTATACATACATAGGTATTTTTTTCCAAATTTATTATTAGAGGTATCCATTGCCCTGCGCGCATATTATAATAACTGCTGTATACATTTACAGTATACACACGTTGAACGTTCTATATAATATTATTATTTATTTTAATTTACGTTAATATAATGTAAGAGAAAAAGGCATATTTAATTATTTTTTTATATCATCGATTTCACGCAAACATTCTTCTATCTTCTTGTTCTTGGCCGCGGTCTTGCGGTTTTCTACTTCGTGCATTTTTTTGTAAACGTCGATCAATGGTTGGCAAGCCCGTTTCGGTACCGCTTCGTCAGACGGATAGTACATTTTCGTGCTGACCGGATTCTCGAGCATTTCAAAACGTTCGTTCCACATGCGTTTTTTGTGGTCCACCTATATTATGTAATGTTTACGAGTAGGTACGCATTTTGCCAAAATTGACGAAAACAAAAAAATACGATCGAAAATTAATAAACGATTTTTGAATAGCGCTGTTAGCATATTACTTGATATTCTTTATTTTCCAAAAAATGTTTTAAAAAGTACGCGTCCGCTGCTAACGCCGTACCGAAAATTCCCCATATTAGGGCGCCCGAAGGGTTTTTCTTGAGTATACGCCACGAAATCAATTCGCTCAGACGGTTACCGGTGGGCGTCGGTTTCGCCGACCGCCAAGAGCCCCATCGATTTGACATTTTGTTGCTTACTTTTTAGTGATGCAAAAAATTACAGATAGAACCTGCCGATTTATCAAACTTGTCCTTCTCTGAATTGTGACGAACAAATACTATAAATATAAATTATAATAACAGCTAGTCCAAAACTGCTATTCGTTGGCAAGAACTAATTCACTGTATTGCATTGAAAATATCAGCCAGTATATATTTTAATTTTTTTTTTTACCAATAAATTACAATAATAATAATGTACTTTTTGTACATATAATATTATTATATACGGTAGAACTTTGATTACTCCGATAACTATAACCAAATTAACCCGTATAAATGCACACGAAATCTCATTTATTTTCGAAATAAAATAATTTATATCAGTATAATATTTAGTGTTGCGTTTTTCTTTATCGTTTTGTACTTAACGTTTTTTTCCGTCTCGTGTATTCCGACTACCAATATTAATACCTACTGTTAAATTAATTTGATACATTAACCTAATAATATTTAATTCGGCATGCTTAATAGCCTCAATGTATTATTTATATAGGTACTTACCTATATATATAATAATTGAACAATTTGTGTTTTATCCAGAATGTGAGACGAATAAAATTAAAAATGCACAGCAATATATAAATTATGTTCCCGCCTTGGAAAAAAAAAAAATAGATTAGTAATTTCATAGATGAAAAATTACTATATAGGATATGCATATTAAATGTGTGTGGACTTAAAAATAACAATTGCTCCGCTCAGAATCGAAAACTTATATTTCTTCTTAATTAACGTAGAAAAGGATTACTTATCGTATTATTATAGTTAGTTTTTTAACCTGAAATTACCTAACGTTGTGAAAACATTTCAAAATTTGTAATTTTTCAAAATGTTTGAAAATATCAAGTCTATAGATCCATTTTTTTTTTTAAATTACGAATAAAATTTATATGTTAAAATAATAAATGTTATCAATTAAAAAAAAAGTTTCGAGGTTTTATGAGTAATGTTCGTTTAACCTTGTATTCAATTTTCAGGTTTTGAAACCGAAAATTACCCCTTTTGGGACTTCAAAACCTGGAAATCTAAAATTGCTATAAATATCCCAAAATCGGAAATAGAACATTAAAAAATATATCCACGTCAATATACGAGTAGTATTTAAATACATATTCAGTGAATATTTTAAGGCTTAAGAAATATTATTTTCGGAATTACGAAGAAATAACAAAAATTAGTTTGGAAGAAATTATGTTAGTACCGTTTTACGTAATTTTTCGGGAGTTTTTCCTTTCGTGTTTATTAAAAATGTCAAAAAAAAAAAACTCAATTTTAATCAAATTTTCTACTGAAAAATTGATACACACTAATATAGTAATCTACATAACTATTGGTTCAAGTTTTCTGGTTAAAAAGTTGTTGTTCTAAATTGTATTATATAAAAAAGTGTTTAATGAATAAATTATTAAATTAAAATCTGTATTACGAGTATAATTGAATATTTTAATGATTATTTCCGTTGGTCTTTTGATAAGCCTGAAAATCAGTAAGTTCTTTGGAAAAATACCAAATTTTTAAACAAGCTATATAACATATATATCACGTACAAATTATAGTATTATACAATTTATACATGTAGGTATATGTACTAATGTGCATAAACATTACTCTTATAGAATTTAAAAAAATAACACATCCTATATATTTTATAGTTTTTGTTCATTATTCAATACAATATTATATGGTTGTTATTATTGTGATATGACATGATAGTTTTAGAATTTAGATTCTGAACGGAGCGAGAGATATCTCTTGCAAGTTAGTCTTGCAATAGTATTGATTAATTTTTATTTTTCGGGAAACAACTAGGTATTTAGGTAGAAGGGATTTAGCAAGAATTTTGGAGTAAAGAGCTATTTTGATAGAAAATTTGTTGTAGATAGCACTTTTTCTAGTATAGTTAAGAGGAAAACTTCCGAAAATAGTAGATAATTATTGTTATAAATCGAAAAATATTATATCGAACTTGCTTATTTTTGAACGCCATGATTTATCTTTGTTTTCAATTCTAAAATGATAATACTGTAAACTGTCCTGCCTGAGGAGGGATGATAGTCTGGCATCTACCACATTTATCTGGATAAATTTTTAGATTTCGTATTTATTTCAAATGTATTTTAGTATAAACTATATATATAGCTCTTCAAAGAAGATAATGAGTCCCACCGAACAAGATTCGGCTCATGAGTTTACAATAAAATAATTATATACGAATAAAAATGTTTATAAAATATAATATAAAGAAAGTCGTTTTTAATACATGTAACATAATAAAATTAATTAAACTTGTTAAACTTAACGAAAAATATAATTATAAAAAGTATTTTCACGTTAAATTAATTTTTGTTTTACAAACAACGGTTTTATGTAGCTAAAATTAATTTGTTAAATATATAGGTAGGTATATTTTATTTTTAAAATTTTTTTTTTTAAACTAAAAGAAATGCAACGTTTAATGTCTAATGAAAACCTATTATATAGTTTTGGACATATATACGTATAAGAAATAAGGTTGTGTACGTTTTCTATGCATTAGTGATACACTTAATACTTATATTGCTGTCTAGTTTTATATTCGTGTTCCGAGTTAGAAATTAGGTTATTTTTATTATAAGTGCAGAAGCTTTATAGAATGATTTTTTTACTGTTAATACATTTAATTCATTGTAAAAGTATTCTGCGTGGTACATTATAATATACCTATAGTATAGTACATATAATTATATATATATATAGGTATTGCATATACGTATAAAATAACTATTAAAATATTACTCTTATTCCCCTTGAAATCGATTAACTCTGTGTATTATTATTATATTAATATTATACGAATATTTTATTTTATTATTCCATTGATGTTATATTTAATTTTTTTTTTTCAGTAAGAAACGCAGGTAACTTGATTCCGCACTCACAGCATTTCCTCGATGAGTATACTACATGTGAACCAGCAGCTCTAGAACTCGGATGTGTACACAACGATATAAGACACGTTATAGTTTGCGGTCATTCCGATTGCAAGGTAAACTAAAATTTATTTATTTATTTTTTTAAATTCTAACTAACTAAAGCTAATTAAAATATGTATACACAATTATAATAATTATTAATGATTATATATACGTATGGGGTATAGCTATTGCAGAATGAGAAAATTAAACGTCTGTTGACTGGAAATATTTAGTAATTTTATAGTTGGACAAAAGGTCAAACCATCTTTATATTAAATCTGTTTGGACCGCACCCCTTGTAGCTCACAAGACTTGTTATTGGTATATAATATATAACAACCCTAATTTCACGGTTCATGTTATGGCCGCACTCGATCACATTGTACACGCTGTAGCCGTATATATATATACATACATACGCCAGTCGTCAGTTATTGGCATATGTGAGTACTATTGTACAGTATCATATATCCTTTTATAAAACCAAAGATGGAGAAGTTAAATTCAGCCAAAACTCTTCAGTAAAATGTTAATATAGTTGACAAAATATGGGCCCCGTTAACCATTGAAGTAATTTTCAGCTTATTGTCGAAGGTATGAAAAATGACTTACACATATTTTAAGAACCATTGTATCTTTTTTCATAATTTATATTTCGAAAAACACCAAATAAATAATCTCCAAAATGTTGTTCTGTATACATTTTATATTAGGGGATTTAACTCTAAAATATTTTTTAATAATGTTTCGTTTGGTTTGCGTAAACATTTTTTTATTATTGAAAATCATTGGAATACGTTAAGAGGCTTGCCTAAAGATTGGAAAATTAAAAAAAAAATTAAAAAAATCGTAAATTAAATATTATATTTTCATGTGGATTTTATTGAAATTGATCGGTCTATATAAATCGTAGGGTGCGGAAAATGTTCCTATACCCCCTTCCTCTCACTCGAAATAACGCATTAACGCTCTTGAGTTTAAAGTTAAAATAAAAAAAAATATATTTAAATCCTTTTAAATATTCTTTCCATTTTTTATCATCATTTCCATTGTCCTTTGTTAACACTCTCCTATTCTCATCTTTTATACAACATACATTTTTAAAATACCTGGATTTTTTTTCTCTTTTCTTAGTCGGCATGCACATATATTTTCTTTTCTTCCTCTGTTCTTGAACTATCATAAACTCATAGCATTTCCAAATATAAGGAAAATAATAAGTTAACAAATAAAATTGTCATAGTTTTTGTGTACCTACCAATATATATATATTTTTTTTATAATTTTTATACACTTACTACACTTTGCTCAAAATAAATAATATTATACTATCCTGTTTGAGGACTTTCCCCGTCTGTATTTGGGTAAAAATTATTTATATAAATAATTTAATATTCAAATTGATATATGTGCGGGGAAAGAAAAATAAATCAATGAAAACTTAATTTTATTGTAAATGTTGTTATGTGTTTTACAAATAAAAATAAATATATTAAAAAAAAGAAAATATAAAAAAAGAATATGTGCCGAGAGTATTAAAAAAAAGATTATTGTATCAACTGTATAGTTTCGGACGTAAGTCATTATAGGGTTACAACTCTCGGCACATATTCTTTTTTTGTACATTATTTTCTAATGTATATTTATTTTTATTTTTATAAGAGTATTGAATTTTTGAATTTGAAATATACATACCTATAATATTATATCATATATACTGTTATTATCAGGGTTCGGATTTTATAGCACCAAAAATCCTAAAATATGCGCTATAATATGACTAAAAAAACCGTAAAATATGCTCTATAAATATGCCCTAAAAACATCAAAAATAGCAACAAATACAAATAAATACAAATCAAAATTGTATTAAATTCATCATATAACTTTATTAAATCATAAATTTATAAAAAAAACTT
>JAIPRL010003068.1:0-12363 GCA_025469235.1 Pemphigus obesinymphae | reverse complement strand
AAAATAGCAAAATAAAATTTCATATTTAGAGTCCCTGGTGCATAAAACAAATTTATAACCCACTCTGCTATTTTTATCTCTATCCTATAATAAGTAGCAAATGCTATAAAATCCGAACCCTGGTTATTATTATTATTATTATATATTAATTTTTAAATATTTATGAAATACGCTTATGGGTACCTATATTATATAAATTACTTAGGACTGTGAAAAAAACAAATCTTCATGGGCCGAAGCCCGAGTTGGACCATATACTGTGTTACCTAGATTATTATTTTGAATTACATATAGTAATCGTAATATTTGCATTATGTTTGAAGTATACATGTTGCATAATATTTTATTCAAATTTCTATGTTCGTAATAATATTATTATCAAAAACTTACATTTATTCAAATATTAATTAACGTGTTTACAATTTTTTTTTTTATTTATAATTCATAGGCAATGAATTTGTTGCACCTGCTCAGGGACACGGAATACGCTAGCATCGACAACCGCCGGCTGTCGCCGCTCCGAGCCTGGCTCTGCACTCACGCTATATCGTCTTTAGAAAAGTACCAACAGCTGGAAGCAGCCGGTTTTGACACACCGCTCATTTTTCAGGCCGAGACACCCTTACGCAAAATCATCGCTTATATTGATCCAGAAGACAAGTTCAACGTCACAGATAAGCTATCACAGGTAGGTACTAATGTAGACATACCACCTACGTACTAAAATTGATCGCCGGAGAATGACCACTCATAATTGTATAAAAAAATGTCATGTTTTGAACAACGTTTCAACTCAAAATTGAAATTAAGTTCAAAGATAGAATAAACATTTAGTTTGCGTAAATGTATTTTCACCAAATAAATTATTATTATTATTATTATTCTCATCTGTATACGCACAGGATAGATCAAATAAAAATGTAAATCGTCAAATTAATTTCAAATAAATGTAGTCAAACTATAATCATTGATCGTCTATATACACTATCATTTTGATTTCTACGAATGTTAAATATTATTCTACATTTTTGATTATGAACTTGTTAAGATGAATCTCGTGTAACAGCTATGTATAATATTATGTTATAGGTTAACACCCTGCAGCAGATGCAAAATATCGCCAGCTATGGTTTCCTCAGGAAGCGGCTAGAATCGCACGACCTACACATACACGCTCTTTGGTTCGACATATACACCGGTGATATATATTATTTTAGCAGACAGAGCAAAAAATTTGTAGAGATTAACGAAACAAACGTTGAAAAATTAGTGGACGAGGTTACCAAATATTATTGCTAAGAAGTCATATTGAGATAAGGTGACGTATAATATACTTCATACCCGTCCATTATACATCATATACATATTATAAATTATATATACTGCAAAACACGAACGCACATCACAAATGAGACTTTACTCGGTGCTTAATTATATTAAGACTAAAAAATCAACAAATAATTATATAATTTTTTTAAAAATAATTTTACTATTTTTACGTATACATTCCAAACTAAACATTCTGACTTAATAATATTACGTATAGATACACATCGTACTTATATTTCATTTATATTTATATACTGTTATTGTTAAATTATTGTTGTTCAATCGAAGGGATTTGGAATCTCTATATATATTTTATGATATTGTTTTTATATTTTTCGTATAGGTATATATTATGTTATCGATTATTGTTTTAAGTTATTTATATTATTGTTTGAATTGTATGTAAAAAAAAAAAAAAATAATAATAATAACATACTATATTATATTTGTGAATATTATTCTGTCGCCAATAAATAAAATACAAGGGAAATGACAAACGTGTACAAGATGTGTATTGAGTCTGTGTTGTGACGTGTATTGTTTCTTGAATGCGCACCGGATAAGTAGAGCATGAAAAGCCCAGCCGGTATGCTGCGTGAAAGAGAAAGCAAAAATCGTTTCTTTGTAGTAGTTTTCCGCGCCATGCGGTGTGTTCTTATTTTTAAGAGTTTTTCCGGTCACGGTTGTCGCGCAGGAAGAATATATACCGATTTTCCACCGCGAATAAGCCAACTCATCAGGGGTCCTCGTACATAATATTATCACGTTGTATTCATGAAATTAATACCGACATTTTCACCTCAAATTTTCAAA
This sequence comes from Pemphigus obesinymphae, assembly GCA_025469235.1. NCBI lineage: Eukaryota > Metazoa > Arthropoda > Insecta > Hemiptera > Aphididae > Pemphigus > Pemphigus obesinymphae. Next base: position 10,221 of record JAIPRL010003068.1, on the reverse strand, counting down.
ATAAAATCCTCATCTACCTACTCAAATGATGAATAGGAATTGTGTATCGAAATATTGTGGTTTTATAGAGTTACGCTGGGGAGGAATAAATACGTATAATATTCGAATTATAATTTTAATTAAAAATTAGGCTAGCTCAGTCGGTAGAGCCCGAGACTCCTAATTTCGGGGTCGTGGGTTCGAGCTCCGCGTTGGGCGCCAACTTTGTCGTATACGCCGGTTTCTGGAACGGACGTGTACGGCAAAACAAAATAATAAAATGTATCTACTTTTTAACACGACACGTAATTTCGTCAAAGTTACCTTTTTCGTTTTTAAACGATCGACACTCCTAAGGATCGCAAGAGAAATATAGTTTTAAAATAAAACTTAAAATTTAAATATTAAAATAGTAAAATAATGTATATTAGAAACAACGGCACATAAAAACATATCTCGTCCTCGGAGGCGTTATAGGACTACCGAAGGCCCGAAAGAGTGACCAGAAAAACATATAATATTATGATTTTCATTCACAATCATAATTAGAAAAGTGCGATGTAAACAATAAATAATTTTGGCGGGTGGGATGATTTTTTAGTTTTGTTTATATACATGTCAACATGTACACATTCATATACATATATATTATATATTATACATACTACATAACGAACAACTATTTATTGTTGTTAATAATTATTAAAAACCATGTTTATAGCGAAAATGGAAGAATTTAAATTACAGAGAAAAAATTCGATATTTTACACCGGTGTGAATGGGGCTGCAACACCAACGAGAAATCGACCTAAAAGCGTGACCAAACTATGGGACTTTGAAAAGTGGGATTTAAATTCTGAAAACTGTTTTGTATTCATCAGTTTGTCTTCTAGGGATCGATCGAGGTGTTTATTTTTTATTTTTTTTAGTCGTGTTATTTTTAAACATTGATTGCATTTTTATCTGTAATAATAAAGAAAAATTGCCTCAATCGATCCCTAGAAGATATGCCGACACATTCAAAACTGTTTACAAATTGTAAATCCAACTTTCCAAAGTTCTAAAATTTTTTCACGCTTATTAGTCTTTTAAGCGGAAATTTCGTGATTACACAACAATAAAAAGTGATAGGGGTAAGGGACTATTTTTAGATTAATTTTAAAATGTACTTAAATATTTCTAAATTGTTAGATTTTTATGTTTCATAATATTTCTTAAAATTTGCCTGTACAGAATCCTTTATAAATGACAGGTGTTGCGGCCCCTTAAGGTAATCGGTGGTAACGGTTTCATTTTTCCTGACCGTATTATCACCGATATGGTCAGTTATACCGATGCTGACGCTATCTCCTACGTGATTATATCACATATCTCTTATCGCGTACAAAACTACTAAAATTACTATTGTAGGTAATTTGAAGAGGGGTATTCCAATCGTTGCAACGAATTTCCAAAGACTAATATGCCGATAATGGTTAATACAATTAAAATAATATAGTTAACAAAATATAAAAATCTAATGAGAAAATTACATAATACAGGTATATGTGTACGATTCGGCGGCAGAGTAAAAAGAAAACAGCTAGTACAGTATCTTTAGAAAAGTTAGTAAGTATATTATAATTCAATTTAATCAATTTCGATCAAATTTCCTAGTGTTGATTAATTCGTCTGTGTACACGAGTAATATATTATTATCACAATCAAATATAGTTAATGTTTGAAAAAGGCATGGGTCAAAAACACAAATATTTGGAGGGGGCAATATTTTTTTTAAATTTAAAACCATGATATTATGATATATATTTATCACAATACATCAATAGATTCTTTTAAGTATTGTTATTTAAATGTATTTTTCTTGAAAAAAGCTCTTTTCTAGAGCTCAGTTGAACGCTGTGGTTGATATACGAGTATATATATATATATATATACATATAGTATATACGATTCGCAACCTCGGTGTGTCATGAACTCATATGATTATTGTTTGTCATTAGTTTAAAAATATCTATGAAACAATTTGTATTTGAATATTATACTACGGGTATATAGTTTATAGATGATATTGGAGTAAATAGATATAAATGCTATACGAAAAATACAATTAATTATAATACACCAAACGTTGATATGAGATCTATGAATTAACATTAAATAGACACGTATAATTTTCAGTGTGATGGTTGACTGCGAAAGGAATTAGAGGGTTTTAAAACTTTTCAACTATCAATCTGTTATTTGTATTGCCCCCCCTCCCAAGTGAAATTTCTGAACACGCCTCTGGTCATTGTGTTTAGTGTATTATGCAGTTTTAATCTAAAAGGATGCCACATGGCGTACACCCACTTTACAAGGGATTTCATATAAATAGTAGTTATTATATAATGCTTCTATTGATTTTCGAGTAATCTTGAAATTCGTTTTAAAACATATAATATATAAGTATAGGTATTTATACTTTATTTTACGTACCGTGGCTCAGGATAATCGTAGCTAGGTATACTTATAATCGTTGGTTAGAATATGAAGTCGACTCTTGTGAAATCCATTTTATATAATATGTATACGTGTTTTTGATCTATAATGCAGTCGATCCTTAAGAAGTCGATTTTTGTTACCGTTTATAATTGCTTAAATAAGAAATACGATAATAACGTTGAACGAAAATGTATCTGCAGACAAAACCAAGAATTAATCAATTGTTTGCCTGTGATTATTACAGCCGTTATTACAATACTCGGAGTACGAAACTGTTTTCTGAGTTCTGGCGACACTGTATAATGTATGCTAGTCGATTTTAAAACAATGATTTTTCACACGTATAAATAATGGCTTTGCGTGTATACAATAGTATTGTAAATACAATTTTGCGGTACTTATGTAAACACATATGTAAATACATTATATATGTCTATATCCTGAGTCCTGACCATATAGACCTATGACAGAAATACTGTGTAACATAATGGCGAACACCATCATGAACATAATAATATGTGCCATGTGGGAAAAAAAATCATCGATTCGCAACTGACGATCGACTGCAAGAGAACCACAGAAACAGAATAAGCTAGGTAGTAAAATTACAGCTAGCGAGGCCGTGCGAAATCAATTATTACAACTAATTTATACATTTGTCACTGTCAAATATCGTGAATTAGGTTGGTTCGGCCGACGTGATATCCACATACAAACGATATTATAATAATATAATACAATAACTTATCTATTACAGAATTTCAACCTATTTTAACGTTTAACCTAATTGCAATGGTGTATTTTCGTTATTAATATGTGTGTAGGTATTAGGGGGGGGACTCCACATTATACTTACAAAAATAAATTAAATATGATGAACAATATAAGATCTGAAAAATGATCTTAGTTGAACATACATTTTGTGGATTGAATTTGATATAATTAAAGTTGTAAATGAACACATTCAATTCATGAAATTATTTTTTTAATTCTGCCTGTAATGTACCTATACTACTTATATTAAAAAATGTTGTTTTTTTGTTTTGTTTTTGGGTCCAGTACGCCTAAATCGCTTTCTTCTCCCATTAAATATGCCACTATAACCTAATCCTTTACATTTTTGTTGATATAATATTATTAACATATAATTATATATAACGATTGCATTTATAGAGGAGTGTAATATGGGCCAATCGACGGTAGCAAGGACGGGCGTATGTGAATTCCGTCCAGAAATGGAAAATTCCGATCCAAAAGATTTACAGATAAAAAAAGGGTACATGTAAATTGCGCTCCGAAAAAAATGCGGGTGAAAAAGGGTACTTGTAAATTCCACCACGAAAATTTTTTAGATAAAATATAAACACATAAATTCCGTCCAAGATAACTTCAAAGCAACGTTCCTAAAATCCTACATTTAAGTAATTAGTTCTTCTTAATGAAGTTGAGTTGATTAATAGTAAAATAACTTTTGAAATCGCCATTTAGTAAAAGTTCATTTCCACAGTCAGATTCAATAAATTGAGCTGCCATTGTACTTATGCATACAACTATAATACGTTAAACACCGCAGTGTGATTCAAGCAATTTATAATTTCTATCTGCTGTTAACTTGTCGTGCAGTTATCGGATCCGCAATATTGCAGCTGATTAAAAGTTGTTGAGAAATGACATTATTGTATGATGCAATTGTTACAAAATGTTCATATTTTAGATTCGGAGCGAATAAAGGAATGTATTGGTTTTACAATGATGTGTTTTTTTATTTTCAAAATTACGTAGTAACACATGAAATGTGTATATATAAGTTACCTATATTAAGTTACTTATATTGAGTAATATATAAGTTACCTATTTAATTTTTTCAATAATATTAAATAAATTAAATAACATTATGCCGAACTTTATCGTTTTTATGCACCGACGTGCAAAGGTATATGTTTTCGCGGGTGGAATTTATTGGAGTGTCTGAATTGCATGCTAAAAATAAAAACGTTCGAATTGTATGCAGAGTTTAAAATGGGTCTATCCGAACTGCACGCAGCGTTTAAAATGTATCCATCCGAATTGCATACAGTGTTTAAAGTATAATAAATAATAAATAATTTAAAACAGAAAAAATATTTAAAAAAATTATGTAAATTAAAAATTAAGGAATAAATGTACTTTACCGGACACTTTTTTTCTCTCTCATGCATGTGTACTATGTACACATATGCTATGTAAAGGTCTATGCTTGTTAAATTGATTTATCTGAAAAATTACCTACATAATTATTTTGGTTGAATCTATTTTTGTTAGTAATTTAAGTTGGACATAGGTACTGTTCTTACTATTTCAATATAGGTACAATATAACAAGTGGTTATTTTCATTCATAATATAAGGTTTTTTATGCTATTTATATTACTATAGGCTATACCTATACCTATACCTATATACATTGGTACCTATCAATTTACATTTTAATTTTGGTGTAGATAAATACATAAGTAAAAGTGATAATTTTTGTTGACAATTTAGAGAAGTTAATCAATTTCATATAAAACTCGAGTTGTTTTATATATATTTTGAATATATCGTATAGGTAGTAGTTGAATCAAAATACAATTGCAGTTAACCTGTAGGTATATTTTATGGTGGTCCAATTAAAAACATCGACGGTCCAACTAAAGAACCAAGTTTTCTATGTCGGGCCACTTTGAAAATTGTAGAAAAATAAAATAATAAAACATAACAGACGTATCATATTAATGTAAATTCGATTTGAAAAATGTCAATAATTCGCGAGAAAATGGCAAAATGTCGCCATCGGTCCAATATATAATAAGTCATAGGTGCTCTCCGCCCCTACCACGTAAACCTTGATATTACCCGTTCGTTTCGGTTTGAAATTTTCAATTTCGTTTTACAATTTATCGGACAACGGCAAGGGTGCAGTGTAGGCAGTAGTAGGCGACGTTATAACGATAATTGAAAACGAGATATCATTATGGGACGTACCTACGCGTGTAAATTGTACGTATACTGGATACCATAATTACCGACTACTATTACCTACAGTCACTGCAGTACTCACTGTATAATAATCGCAGGTTTACTGCAGTCGTGGCTTCGACGTGTCCTATTTATAAATATAAGTACCTATACCTATCATATTATTCATTAATAGTAACAACAATAATAGTAATAATCTGGCGACCAACTTCGAAATTCGCACTCCGGCGTGCCGAGCGAGTTTATGACTTATATATTATTGTTGTAACCTATACTGAGATATTCGTACGTATTATATGATCGCATCTTCCGGCGGTAGTATACACAAACGCACAAACGATTTCCCACGGCATAATATTATATATATATATATTTACGGGTTGCTGCAGTCATTGTCGTATTCGTAATATTCCTATCATTACCTTGGGAGGACACGGCTACACATTCGTTTGTCAATGGGTCGTGTACGGGCAATTTTTAAGACATTTTTAGAAATATAATCATTTAAAAATGTTTAAATAATACAATTTAAAAGTGTCTCTATACCGCTTTTTACTGTCGTGTTATATTAATAACCTGTCGATATTAATCTATTAAAAAAAAAAAAAAAAAAAAAAAAACAAACATACTTACGCAAAAGTGTTGGGAGGTGTTGACTGTCATAGAGTGGTCGAAATGCGCGTATTTTGGCCAAGGAGTCAAAACGGGTTGTAAATCGGTTTTGAAAACCGGGTAACTCGGAAAATTTGGAAAACGATTTACAAACCGTTACCCGAAACCCGGAAAAAATCGAAACCGTTTTTTGACCCGGTACTCAAACCCCGAAAAAAATGAACCCGTTTTTACTCCCCGCCTACTATACCGACTATATTTTGGTATACGTATACCCATAATAATTCACTGTACTTGAATGTATTGTCGGACTTTTGTGGTATTTTTCACAATTTGACGTGTGAAATCCGTTACAGTCTTATAAAAATGAAAAATCCGAGAATAGTAAGTTCATTACTTCATTTTTACTTCATACTCGGTACCCGAAACCCAGAAATACTTTAAACCGTTTTTACTCCCCGGTTCGACTCCTAGGTAGCTAATGAGATTTTTCTTACCGGTGGCGTCTGGTCTACGGTGCAAGTCTCGGCCATTTTCAATAGTTTGGTAGTTACGTTCATCTGAGCTATCAAGAACCATATTTGACTCCCCTAATATGCGAAGGTGCAAACCTACAGAGCATGTTAGAGTTCGGGAAATAAGAGGATGTAAAACCGTTAATTTTATTTACGCTAAAAAGTGTTAAAATAGTTTTTTAAAGTAATTTTACAGTAAAAAACCAGTTATTATTAAATCAATAAAGGACAAAATTTTGGTTTGTTCCTCATTTCAAGGTTTAAATTTATTTATTAAAAAGAAAGTTATTGTAGTTTTGATAAATTGATTTTTTTACTTTTTTAAGTTTTAATAACTTTTTTTCTTAAATAATAAATCAAAAGTCTCAAATAAGGTTCACTCCATAATGTTGTTCTCTATCGATTTAATATTAAGGTATTTTAACTCTAAAATCACTAAGAATCCATTTTAATAGTTTTTCGTAAACATGTTTTCACCGCTGAAAGTCATCGGTGTAGTGTCTTTTTAAGATGAGGACGTCATACGCACGGTTTTTAAGGGGTTCTGTGTAAGCAATTTTAAAGATATTTTAGAAAAATTACAATCCAAAAGTTTAAAATATTTAAATATATTTCTAAAGTAATTTAAAAATAGTTGTGTTTATATTATTTTTGTATTATCGCGTAATCACAATATTTGTTAAAAAAAAAAAAACACGTTTTCGCATTTTTCATTTTTATCAACTTGAGAATATTGTAGAAAGACGAAATGAAAAATAAATAATGAATAATAAAATTATCTAGTGTTCTACTATGTAGCTGATTTTTGAAATGTGCATTTTTACACGTTTTATGAGTTGTATAAATAATTATAAATTTTGAAAAAATTAATATAAGTATATAAAAAAAAAAATCAAAGGCTACACAGGGCACTATATACAAAATGTTATTAGCTATAATTCGTTTTTTTTTATTTCGTATTCCTAACATGTTTCTATATTGATAAAAATGAAAAATGATAACGCAAGCTGTTTTCATTGAAAATGTGAAGGTACAACACGTCCTCTTTACAACGTCACTTAAATTTGTTTGTAGCACATTTTTTTTCGTTTTTTTTTTTTACAACATAGGCGTATGGTGATTTGTTCCGCGAAGGAATGTCCGTGAAGGAGGCGCTGTTGATCAAAACGGTGATTTTATTTGTTTTTAACACGTCCACGAGACAATATTGAAAAATGTATAACAATTATTGTTGTTAACAAATGACCATACGCATATATGTTGCAAAGAAAAAAAAAAAAATGCTAAAACCAAATTTCAGCGACCTTAAGTGTCCTTAAGAACTGCAATATTGTTATATAACAAGCAGTTTTTATTTCGGGGTGGGGGTGAAAAAAATATATACTCCCCCCAATCATTTTCAATACATAATTATAGTAAAGAAAAAACAGTGCTGTAGTTTTTTTTATGGGAACCTGAAAATGTTTATATAATATCCTATCCCCCTCCCCCCCGGAATATTAGGTCTAAAATAATAAACACTGATAACAATAAGGGCAATCGTAGTATTAACAAAGCAATCACGCAGGGGCGTAACTAGCGTGTGACAGGGGGGAAATTTGCCCCTCCCTATAGTTTCTTTAGTCGGCTATTCGTATTAAGTGGTTGTAAAAGAGCGACATTTTTAAAGAAAATGAGTTTGCAGTCGGCCAAATTGTCAAAAAGTGTAGACCATTTTTTTCATATCGATTAGTTACACACAAAATAAAGCTCAATCAGCCGGCCAAATTAAGACACTGCCCCCCCCCCCCCCCTCCCCACAAAAAAAAAAAAAAAAAAATTACTTCGCTAGGCTCCTGCAAGCACGATAGTTTTGAACGGGACGATGAACGCTGCGGCGGATACATACAGATGTAAGTCCGAAACGGAGGAGAGAGGGTAAATTTATGAGTTATAAGCGAAAAAGCAAAAAAAAAAAAAAAGGGTCATCAACCTATTTTTACGCCATTTTACTCCAATTGTTTTTTTTTGTCGCCACCCCTGTATCTCCGCCCTCGCCGCCTTTAAGAGTGTATATATAGACGTTTCTTCTCTCGCACCGCATTATCTAAAGCGACCTTTGGGCGCGCAACGTGGTTTCGAGCGGGGTGGGGTACACGGTTTCAGTTATAGGAGCGTTCCGCGTTCATCACCGTCGTCTCGTTGACCCATCGGTTTAACGAGATCTCCGTTTGCCGCCGAGTCTCTCCGTCTCTTTCGTCTAATATATATACATATACATATACATATATATATATATATATATATCGATAGGTATATCTTTCTCTGATGCTGCGGCGCGTCTACGTACACGGGCAAAGGTCACGCAGGCCATTGCACGCCGCCGCCGCCGCCCGTACCGTATACTATTATATACGTGCGGTGTATACGTACACGCGATGCGAGACCGTGCGTGGACGACGATGAGGAGGTGCGGCGGCGAGGGCGTCAGAGTCCTGTTGACCTTGATTGGCGGCTCAGGATTATATTATTGTGTCCGTCGTTGCCTGCCTGCACACGCACACACGCACAAATCCATGTAGGTTAATGCTTGTGTCGTAGTATTGTATTATATATACACAAAATTGTAAAATTGTAAATATATATATATATATATATATATATACACAGCGGCGGCGGCACGCACTCGCATGGCCTACATAATAGTATATTATCGTGTTTGTGCGGCCACGAGGATATATGTGCGTGGTCTTGACGGAGTGGGAACAGGATGGGAGGGGGAAAGGAGATACTGGTGGTCGCACGTGGGACGTCGCCGAACGCGATTCTCGACCGCAATCGTATATTATATTGTATTATATCGTATACAGTGTGTTCCGTATAGCTAATTCCCGCGTAATACACAGGCGTAGAGGTATCGCTACTGCACCCTCCCTATAAACGTCTTCGCGGAAGACCTACAGCAGTATTTTTGAACGCGGTCGTTGGATATTAGTCATAGAATCTATATATATATATATATATATATATAAAGAAAATTCCAATTTAATAACGTAAATTAGAAAAATTAAATAAAAACTACATTTTTATGGAATTTATTTTTTGAAAATTTTGAAATAGACATTTTATTGATTTTAGCGAATTGAGTAAAAACGTACATTTAGTATTGTATAGATATAGTGGATTAAACTTACGATTTAATCATTTTATTGTGAAAAGAATAAAAAACAACAAAAACCATAAACGGATTACCTATATATTTAAAATGAAGAAAAAAAAAAAATGAATTAATTGGAATAATTCAATACTCTTATAAAAATTAAATTAAATATATATAGGTAGTGTATATTAGGAAAAATAATATATAAAAGAAGAATATACGTAGGTAATATTTAATATTTTATTCTTATATTTGTATTACATTATTCTTGATTTTTTATTTTTTTTTATTATTAATTTGTAACCTGATGATGACTTACGGTCGAAACTAATAATTGTTATGTTCATGATCTTATTTCGATCACTCTCGGCACTTATATTCTTCTTTATTGTTTTTAGATTCTGAGCGAAGCGAGGAATGTATTGGTTTTACAATGATGTGTTTTTTTTTTTTTTTTTTTTTTTTTGTCTGTAATCAAAAATTCTATAAGAAGGAGTGC
>JAIPRL010003067.1:28198-50994 GCA_025469235.1 Pemphigus obesinymphae | reverse complement strand
TCATTCGTTTTCTATTGCTGAGGAGAGAAGAATTTTGCATTTGCTTTGTTATGTTTTCACGGTTTTTCAAAATGGTTGATAGAGAACTTGTTGGAATACTATATTTTGCGGCAATATCTTTTTTTTTAACATCTTTATCGACTTCGTTTAAAATTTCAAATTTATCGGCGATAGATAAACATTTACGTTTCGACATTTTTTTTGTACGGACGAAGAGAAAACGAAAGAAAATTCGGTATACTCATTCGCATCAATATTGGAACTGAAGTACTGCAGTAAAATTAATCAGTTTGCCTACTTCCAGTGTCTTATCTTTATCGGATACATTGTTCATGTACAATTTTACAACTACGACTAAAATTTGATAGTGACAACATTTACAAAAACTGGTTTTTATCGAATAATTATTTCGTTATACAGAAACATCAGATTCGTTATTTGGAGATAAATTTACGTGTAATTAACAATGAAGGTCAGTTCATAGTTCTTAAAAATATTTCGTTAAACAGAAAATTTCGTTAAATGGAAGTTTCACTGTATATATTATACTCAATACCTACTGTAAAAAGGACGTCTTATATATATATATAGACTTATGACGTGAGTGTTGTCATAACTTATACGGTTCGGACGTCATCCGCGCGTTGTACACGTATATGTACGATATATTGTACGTAGTATGCGCGTAAATATATTATAATATACTGGGCCGGGATGAAATATCGAACATGTGAAACGTGAACGTAATTCGTCTTGTGTTTCGACAAATAAATCAATTCCTCGTATAGTGTTGGTACTGATAACAGTACCTATAATCATGTAATATAATATATTACTTATGATATACCTATTTCGCTAGTTGACAGAATTTATTTAGATATTTATTTTATTTTTTTATTTTTATTTTTTTTATCGGCGACCCGTGATATACCTTAAGTACCTGCTATATAGTAACGGAATAATATGAAAGAGACGGGGAGAGAGAAAAACCTAAAACACTACTCGCTGAAAATGTTAAAGAAGCAGGGGGGGGGGAAACGAGAAAATAGAAATTGAGAGGAATAAGTCTCGCACAAAATTAGCTGTCATCGCACGCCAATTGCTTTTTTCCGTCGTGTATATAATAATATATACTTATATATATATATATATATATATTATATAAAATATATATACGCTCTCTCGGCGGGCGATACAAAGTGCTTTCGACTCGGCCCTCCGTCCGCACACATCTCGCCACCCCGGGCCTTTCACGCGCACTGTACCGGGCGGGCGTTAAAGTGGCTTATAAAACGGTCGAATAGCGGTTAAAGCGGAGGGGTAAGAGGTGATATATATAAGTGTGTGTGTGTGTGTGGTCATACCGGTGGCGCGACTTGGAGAGAAACACTGCCCCGCCGCCCTCGCCGCCCATCATTCACCGTCTCATATAGACTCCCTTTGTGCGCGCGTACTGTCGACGGCCGACTTTCGAGCGGAAGTTTTTAATTAATTGTCTATTCAACAAGTATTATATATATATATATAGAGAGAGAGAGAGCGCCTGCGTATATATATATTAATATATATACGGAGTGGCTGTGGCGGCGGCGGAACTTGATGAAAATTGACTGCTCCCTCTACTACTCCACCCCGGCGCTTCTGGGCTGCCGCGTATAATATTATAATGGCTGCAAAGGGCCCCGGGCGGCGGGACGGACCCATCGTTCCCCGGCCCCGCGGGAACAAGAGCGGCCCGAGCGTGTTCAATCGGGGATGCTCGGCGTGGCGGCGGCGGACGGCGGCGGGGTGTGGCGGCGGACGTCGGACGGCGACGGCGACGACGATGACTTTTGACGGGGTGGAGGGGCCAGGGGGCGGATCACCGCCGCGCGTTCGGCCTAGCGCCGCGCCACGGTCGATGACGCAGGGGTTGGCGGCAAAGTGCTCGGCGCGTATAATGTATTAAGTCGGTATAGTGCCACTCGGCGTATTGACGATGATCGTCGGCCTCAACATTTGAGACGCGCCAGACGCACGCACACACAGTCCCCGGGCTTTGCACCCGGCGGTTGACTGCGTTCGACTGTCCGACTGTCCGACCGCAGGAACCGCGCCGAACGCACAGGTCCGCCGCCCGCCCCAGCCGCCGACTACAACGTATATATAGTGAGTAATTTCATCGTGTATATATATATATATATATTTTTATTACTCTGTTGCGTTTTCCCGCGTCGCCGTCGCCGTACTACGTACATTTTATATTTCTATATGTATATGTATATGTATATGTATATGTATATGTATATGTATATGTATATGTATATGTATATGTATATGTATATGTATATGTATATGTATATGTATATGTATATGTATATGTATATGTATATGTATGTGTATATGTATATATATATATGTGTATGTTTGTAACTGTGTATGTCCATGTGTATGTGTGTCTATAATGTATTTGATGTTTACATCCGAAGTGACCTGAAAACGAAAAGTGCAAAATGTATGTACAGCGTACAAGAGAAACGTGTCGGTCATCGTCGGTCGACCGATAATAATAATGCATACAGAGTGAGTCAAAAGCCTTTGTTAAAAGTCTGTTAAGTCAACAGTTAGTGTTATGACATCAACCTATTCTAATGGTATCTCTGGTATCTCATTTACGATAATGAGTCCTAGGACATTAAATTGCATATGATACATGATTTACTCATATAAGTGATAAGTTTTTCTATGCCCTAAAGTTAGAATCAAATAACGACCATTTCAACTTATTTTACTGTGCATACGACTCCAAGAATGCAACTGATATAGATCAAAATTCTAGGGCCCTATATCCTCAAACTAAATTTCTCACTGGATATTCTGGTTGTTAGTTTTCCCATCAACGCATTTTCTATTGTGAAACGAGTATATGGTACTACACGTTCCTAAAAAATCGTTAACTAGATAACAATAAGACTATCAATATTTCGGTTTTAAAACTAAAAAATAAAATACAGACAGGTGAAGTTGATGTGGTTTAGCCCCCTATCCATCTACACCGAGTTCTGTCTATATGATTTCATCGCGATGGTGATCCGGCATATTACGAAATAAGTTGTACAAGACTATACGTTCTGATTAAGTGTATATATTGATAATTTGACAAAGTTATTGAAAAGTAGCGGTTAACAGAAATTTTGCTAACACAGTTTATTTTTCCACAGCTATTGCTAACATCACTCCAATATATTTTTAGTTTTTAAAACGAAATTAGTCGATGCTAATAGAACAATAAAAAATAACTGAAACGCTATTGAATTTCCTAGATAATCAAGTAAATTTTTTATGTTTAATTAATCGTATAGCTTCAAAACAAAATTTAAGTTCGCCATTTTGCAATGAGTAATAAACTTTTGGCTTACCCTATATATATATATATATTATATTGTTTACAATATAATATATATATATGTGTGTGTGTGTGTGTGTATACAGTGTACACTATACAGTATACAAATTATATATTAACAGATAATGCCATAACTTGTAATTGTACGTCGGTAAACGTTCGTTCTAAAATATGCTGTTATGATCAGTAATGGTAGAGAAACTCGAGTGTTATGCTTTTACATTATGTGTTTCGATCTCGACTTCTTATTCTAATGGCCAGTGGATTTTAAAGGGGGGAGGGTGGAGTTAATTGCGATGAAAATATTTTTTCCCTATGTATGTCTGTGTTTGATGGCATCGATCGACGTATTAATGTATTGCAACATATTATATGATTTTTGAGTGGGTGGTTTTAGCGTCTGATGATAATGATGTATATATCAGTCTAGTATATTATTATAATATAATAATATACTAAATATTATTTAGCCAACATTTTTTTATATACAAAAAAATACTTCCAAATAAATAACGATTTAATGGCTAAATTGTTGCCATAATAATATAGGTATTTGCAAATCTCCTTTATCGCAAATCGTATTTTGAACGCAATACATAATGATAGTATTATTAATTTCTTTCACATTTTACACCAAATCATGACCTACACTTATCTATTAAATTCACTTATATTCATGACCCGAGATTCAGTATCCACTTTTTTATATACAATTATACCCGAAATAGGTAAAATATATAGTCATGGTGGAAAACATTCGCGGTGAGTGGGATGGTACAACAGTAAAATCAACTAACAAAAACATTGAAATTTTCTTCGAAAATCCATCAAAATGGAAATGGAAATTGAATTAAATTAAATCAACAAACCTTTACCTTAATTACGAGTATAAAATAACAACAACAAAATAAAATATTTATAATAATAATGAAATAAGTATAAGAAAAATATATTTAGTACAAAAACAGTATTTTAATCATTTTACTTAAATACCTACTTCGAAACACTGATTATAATATCATTGTTTACAGCTATACCTACAATTATACTGTAGAAAACTGCCATTTTTAGATCAATCATTGATCATTTTCTGCATGTTAAATCTTAAAATATATAAAATATATACCTATAGAAATATTGACAATATTAAAAATATGAATATATGACTAAAATTTTGACATTTTAAATTTCTTATAATGCTTTTTGGATTTAATTTCTACTAAAAATACATAATTTTTGTAACCGTGAGCTAATCGTCGATGCCTTGTAGGGCTAAAATATTGTCTATATGTACCTTAATTTTGGAGCCAATTCAAATGTCCGGTATGGATTGCATTCTATGAATTTTTTTTCGGAGTGGCAGGTGTGGTTGTTTTCGTTATTGTACATTTTTTGGAATACCTCCAAATTCCTAGAGGGAAATTCGATATCACGAAAAATAAAACGCAATCGGTTTTCAGCCATCTCACGTACATCCGTTGTAAACATAGAGAAATGGAGACGTATCATGCAGACGGTTTAAAAGTATACGAAAATCCCACAATTTTACACATAACACTTCGTTAGATCCTTAACTATCGCCCCTTAAATGCCTAATATTTAGTATTTTTTCCCCCTATTTTTCGTACAAAAATTTTGGAAAATAAAGAGGAAAAATAGCTAAAACTATTAAGCTTCAAAATAAATTATTATACATTATACTATTTGCACTTATATCAGTTACACTGAGGTATTAAGTGCCAGAGGGTAAATTTCTATTCTTCACAAGTAATATAGCTAACAAAGAATATCTCTCATATACAAATTGAGATTTGACAGGATATATTCGAAATTCCTTACATTTTTATAATATTTCAATATAAAAAATTAACATTCATAAAATACTTTGATAAAAAAATCAGAGAATTCAACATGGATAAATCAGTATGTTTCACAATGATATCGATATACAGTATGTAAATTAATTTGAAAGTCCTAGTAGCCCTAGCTGATTCCTGATATAGTATAAATATTTTACTGCATTTTTTAAAATAAAATATATGATTTAAGACCTCTATTTTTACATGATTAACAAAAAAGAAAATTCAAAAATCGTCAAAAATTTTTAAAATATTCATTTTATAGAATTACTTATCGATAATATTCAGAAAAATTTTTTTTGAATTTGGTTAGATTTTAAATAAATGAGAGCAATTTATAATTTCAAAAATACAGCAAAATACTGCAAAATTGTACGTTTTTCACACTTTTTAATAGATATTGGTAGATAGCTTTAGCTGTAATTTTGCAATATTTTGCTGTATTTTTTAAATTATGAATTATACTTGAATAATTAATATTAAATATAAAAATTTTGTTTTTTATCCGGATATGTTATATTGTATCATACGTTGGTAGGACCAACTTAAGTCAATATTAAGTGCATACTTTTCTATAACGTGTAATTATTTTAAATTTTAATATACAATCTAATTATATCAAATATTAAATAAAAATAAAAGTTGATATTTACCATAGCATACATTTTAAATCTGCTTTGTATTTCTACGAGTCAACAGAGTTCAGATTTCTAATTAATATTTTACTTAATTTATTATACAATTGTCATGATATATTCGTAATATATCTGGTATAAACATAAAACTTATTTAGGTACTATAATATCCAACCAAATATGCTCTGCGAATTTTGAGTGTTCGACATTTGTCATCGTTATAAACGCACAGGCCTAAATTCAAAGTTAATGATACTGTTTAGAAATTATTAGTGATGTTACGAACCCAGATTTTTGAGGTCGAACCGAACCCGAACCGAACTTTTTAAAATTTTAACGAACTCGAACAGAACCGAACTTCCAATTTTTTATTCGAACCCGAACCGAACCGAACTATTCAATTAAAATATCGAATCCGAACCGAACTTACTTTAAAAAAAAAAAACAATACAATAATATAAATTACCATTTTTTATTAATTATGTATATTTGCATAAAAATAAAAAAATAGGTGCCTCTTAAACATAATTTTAAGTCTAAGTAAAGAAGGATTCCACATTTTTCCATTTCTTTTCATCGTTTTTCGACAAATTAGTTTCAATTTTTTTTTCTTAGGTTCGATATTCGAACTGAACTATTTTGTGTTTAGTTCGGTTCAAATATTTCCAATTTTGAGTTCGATTTTCGAACTGAACCGAACACCCCGGGTTCGGTTCGGTTCGGTTCGAAAATCGAACAGTTCGTAACATCACTAGAAATTATTTTAAATACTTATTTAATTTTGAAATGCATACGGCCAAAATGTGATCGAAAGACATTATAATATATATATATTACAAGAGTTTCGTCGGTTTGAAACAAGACAAACTGATAGAACACGTTTTCCGGTCATTTACCGGTCATATTCTATCACAATACTGTGGCAGACATTATCCGACACTCATGTGTCCACGAATTCTATATTAATACTATCGCCAGACAATAGAAATATTTACTAACCATGGTCAACATAAAAACACGTAATATTTTTTAGGAAACTATTATAATATAGTGTCGATATAATATTGTAATAATTTTAATAATCCGTGTTGTTCAATCCCACACAGCACAAATTATCCAATAGATATCCATTGGATATACAAAATAACCATACAATGTCTTATCTAGAAATGAGTCCAGATGGATATTCATTGAATATGTCAAATAGTCAACAATGGCTTATCTACAAAGGAAATTTTATGAATATCTATTGGCTATATTATCAAATAACTAAATAATGTTAATACAGCTGGTTAATAATTATCTATTGATATTGACCATCCAGAAAAAAAAACGTTTCATGAACAAACTATGTAATATAATTCGCACAGCACAATAATTATCCATTAGATATCCATTGGATATGCAAAATAATCATGCAATGTCATATTTCTATAGTGTGGCTTTTGGTTGAAATGGTTTTCTCAAGAGTTAGAAAATACTCATTTACCTATACACATTTTAGGAAAAAATTCAACATTTTAACCCTCCTGCGTGCACAATACTTTTTTTTTATTTTCAATAGAAACCCAGATTTTTATTAATAGATTGTAAATATTAATGAATTTTCGCAAGTTTTACTACACAAGCTATTACGCACCGAAAAGGTAAATTACCTTGGGGGATTTACATTTTTTATCCATATAGTAAATGGCATTTTAAAATCAAATTTCAAGGTACTAAAGCATAATTTTACTGTATGGAAGTGATACAAATTGACGCAGAATATTCAAATTAATAATCATATTTATCTAATTTTTGACAATTTGATAATATAACTGAACTTCCCACGAATTTAAAAGATTATCAAATTCAGAACACTGGCAAACACGTGGAATCGTTTTTGCATTTCTTGAAACCTAACTACATTCATTTTTATTTATTATTTACTAATATAAACCAACTACTAAGACAAAACAAAAAATATTAGAATTTTAGTTTAGTAATATATTATGTACCCTATATTGTGTAAGGTAACATTTTATATTAAATTAATTATACATGTTATTACACCATATTGATATACATTATATAGGTTAGGTTATGTTTTCTTTCTGTGTATAAACTGTATAATTCAGAAAATTATTATATAGGTATATATTTTTTGAGTCTTATTCAAAAATTAAAATATATGAGTACCTTTATTTATTTTGAGTATAAAAATTAATTTTATTTTATTGAAATCTATGTAAACCATGTATTTAACTGCACGTTAGCTATATTGTATTATATAGAATTATTCTCATCAGATGTTTAATCAACAATTATTTACTTATATTAACAAGTTAAATTAGTAATAGCAATCTGAATTATAAAATATATTATATTGACCAAATTATCACATTTTTTGTTTAAATTAAAATGAAATTGTACGAAGAGAATATTAAAAAAATAATTTTTGTATTATAATAATATATCATTATTTTTTATTCCTCTAAATATTGTTACCATAATAAAAATAAGTCACCACATGATTATAAAAATGTAAGTGTGTTCAAAAAGTATACGTTCATATTTTTTTTTTAATTTATTGTTATTGTTATTTTGTTAAAAATTCCAACGTTATCGATACGATTTTTACAAACTATTATACATTCTATACTACATAGTCATTGGAGGAGAGGAATTTGAGGTATTTATAGGTTAAATTTGATACTCAGCATGCGCGTGTAGTATATGAACATAATTTTTGCGAAAATAAAAGTGTTTTCTACGATCTCAGTAATTCCTATATTATTATTTGGTCATACCCGAACTATTTTTACCGTTTAGAAAACAAAAAAAATTAAAAATAAAGATTTTTCTAGACAGTACACCTAAGTATATGATTCTGCACTTACAAAACCCACGCATTTTATAATGTTAAGTATGTGTATTCCTCGAGAAAAAAAATGGGTCAGTACGACGTTTAGAAATTCACCAAGATTTTCGTATACGATTACTCATGATTTTTTTTTTTTTTTTACTATAAATATTATGTTTTTCTAGGATATTAACCTCCCGCCACCGATATACAAACGACACGTTCAGTCTTTTATTACATACTTATAATGAATTGTATAAAACTAATATACGAGTATGGAACTTAAGACAATTGTAACAGAGTCGTAATTTCCTCATGTGTAAACGACGAATTTCAATATTTTTTTTATGACTTTTATAATAGACAAAAAAAATGATTCACTGTGAACAAATTGAACCATCGCGGAAAAATACTCATGTAAAATCGAGTAGTTGAACGTTATGACAATGATGAATCTATTCTTGACGTATTTCGTATGTTTAAAAAAAGAAAATTATTATAATATAATAATACGTGTTCACCTTGAACGCGCTTTTTAAACAGTTTATGTTTATTTTTAAACCTCGCGTCGACCACCTCGTTTATTGACTCGTCTTCTATTGAACGATAAAAAATAAAGAATTCGATCAAAGTATACATATCTCTACATAATAATAATAATATAGCTTTTATTTTAAAACAATTTGAATGAAAACATCCAAATATACGGTTTCGTGGGATGGTGTTTGAATTGGAAAAATAATAGTATATAATATTTGGACTAGGGTGAGTATGAAATCAGGAGCATTCCAAAATATATATATATCACATATAGTTCATAATATAAACTTTATATTGTACGCTTTAAATACCAAAATTCAAATTAAAAAAAAAAAAAGAGATTTTATCAAAGCAATTATATAACATAGTATTATGAAAGATGCACTACTGTGAGAAGTATTATTCGATGTACCTATATAAACGCTTGAAAATACAGGTAGATAAACGTCGTAGTTTTTTCATCTTATTACTGACATTACAAAAATGTTTTCTATTGCATTTAATATATATATATATATATGTGTGTGTATTTTTTAAGTATATAAAATAGTTTTATCAAATTTAACGCTACCAATTACAGCTTGATATTCACGTGATTTTTTGGGGAAATATTCAAGAATGGATTCAACGTTAGATCAACGCAATGATATAATATTATAATATTAAGTATAATCGAATACTATTCTTGAAAGAGAATTGATATAAAATTATCACTAAATTGGCGATTTGCGATTATCGTAAACACTTGTTTCGAATTAAAATTTATAAAAAAAAAAAAAAAAACGTTGGATGATATAATTATACTATGTGACATACACGAATGTCATTATATATGTATAATACATGTAACTATAGTTGTAAATTATACGATTAAATTGTTGTATTATCGCATAATATATGGCGAAAAATACGATAAAAAAAAAAGGTAAATTTTATAACTTTATACACACATATTTATAGTAAGTTGTTCACGTACCTATTAAGTGCTATTTAAAAAACTATCTTCACATAATTATATTAAACTATACGTACAAGTATGTAGTAACTTGCTATGTACATACGTTTAATTATTGGTCACTGTCATCGGATTTTAATTATTCGAAACATGTATTTATTTATATATTTGTCTTTCAATTTATCCTTTACGAAACAAATTAATATTAATATAAATAAAAACAATCTCTATAAAGAAGATCTTATAATATTTATAAGCATTTATGCATACCGAAATATAAATTACATGCACAAATAATTCAAATAATTGAGTATAAACACATTACAATATGAACAAAATATAGCAATTCCTATAACGGATGGCGCAAACTAAACTTAGAGTTCTGCAGTATTTAAAATCTCAATTAAGACAAAAAAAAGTTATATAAGACTAAATTAAAATGTATTATTTAATATTTATAGAATAAATAAAATTGAACATAACAAATTTTTATAAATTTAAATTAAATCAAATTATTTGAATTAATCAATTTGCTCATAGTTCTAAATATTGAAAAATATTTATAAAATAATTTTTTTTAAATACCATTTATGTACCTATATTGAATGTTACTGCACGTATCAGTATCATGAAAAAATATAAATTTTAATTAAATTATAAATTCTTAAGAAGGTGGAAAAATATTAAAAATAATTTATCCCGAAACTATTTTAACTGAACTTGACGATTCTATGGTAAATGTTTGATTTGAAATTGATTTACTCCAGATGTTCGCCGTTTTGATTTGAATAGTCCTCAACTCATACTTTAGCATTCTTTGTACAAAATTATTAAAACTAAAAAAACGAAATGATCCATCAATAATAAAAGACGTTTTAATATTTTCTTCTGAGATTCAAACGACCTAGACATATTTGTCTTTAAATTACATTATGTCATACACGGCTATATGGTGTTTTCAATTTTCAATTTCACACCACGCATATAAATTTGAGTAAAGTTACAGTAGTATTTAGTTCTACAATGTATTGCTATATTATATATTTATTTATTCATATAAAACGGACCGATTTGAGTTCTGTTGCAAAAATGGAAATTTAGTAGTAAGCTCATAGAACACCGCATATAAAATATATTATATAAAAACAAATAACACCTATAAAAATGACCAAAAATAAATAAAGAACAATTATTTTAAATGTGTATTTTATTTAACAAAAAATCATGTAAAATAGTTCTGAATTTCTAGTATTATGAGGATTATCTAATCTTTAAATGGATTTAGAAGGAATAATACTTAATATTAAAATATTAAACGTCTACTACTACTATAAGCATAGAAATATTAGGTAAGGTAATTCAAAGAATATTATCA
Source organism: Pemphigus obesinymphae (assembly GCA_025469235.1). Classification (NCBI taxonomy): domain Eukaryota; kingdom Metazoa; phylum Arthropoda; class Insecta; order Hemiptera; family Aphididae; genus Pemphigus; species Pemphigus obesinymphae. The sequence continues at coordinate 39,403 of JAIPRL010003067.1, read as the reverse complement.
CAAGAGTTTAAAATAAATAAAAAGTAAACATTTATTTTTAACCGTTTAACGTATTCTGAATATTAATTTTTATTTGTTAATCCAAAACAAATAATTTTCTTCTATAATTTGTGGTACCTATTATTGTAAAACTATTATTGTTTGTATAACTATTATGTTTCTATTACAGTATTATGGTTTTATTGTAGTGCGGAGAGTGTTCCAATTAAAATATAATAATATAATTTGGAAATAATTTGTTCCACCCTGGAGTGCATCATACAATTTAATATATCTAGTGCCCAGTGCTGGATCTAGGGGAGGCAACTGGAGGTCACTACCCTGGGTGCCGATTAATTTACCTAATTTAAAAAAAATTATATACCTGACGGCACCTATAACCTAATGTCGAGTATTGAATAAATTGAATAATATATTAAACGTTTTACGGACTGATAAATAAAAAAATGTTCACATAGTAAAACCATTTTTAAGTAGAAAATTTAAATTTAGGGTATCTATATATTATATAGGTACGACACTCCATAACGTCAATCTTTAACAATAATGGGGTCTAATAGCGACATTTACTATTAAGCAATGAACTCCATTATACCTAATATAATATTGAATATATAGGAGAATAAGTGATGATTGATACGATGCTTTACACGCAAACTAACACAAACAAACACAATTTAAAATAAATGTAACTTATTGAGAAACATTATGGCCTTAATAACTATATTAAGATTTATTAAAAAAAAAAAAAAACTCTTTGAGCAAAAGCCTTAAATAAAAGTTACCGGAATTTTAAAATTTTAAATGTAAGTACTTACTTATATTTAAGTAATATAATAATTAATGTTATTTTAATGGTTAGAAACAGTTTTCTATTTGGTTCACACGCCTGCAGATATACAACGTAAAAAATGTGCGTGTAATCGAAAACGCAATAATTCACTTGTTCATGGAGACGTTTCTATATACGAATAGATAGGTCTATATAAATAATTGCAATGTGGCTATTTGTTTCGTTTATTTTATTGCTGGTTTCTGCGCTTTAGGTATAATAATATTATATTCCATATGTATTTTAAATATATGATATATACAATTAGTCACTACATAATATGTCTGTAATATTTTTTTTTATTACACTACTTAAGTATAAATATTATATATAAGTATTCATTTCGATCATTGCAGTATTTACTCGCCCGTGATTAATTTGCACCCAAGTCATCGCTTTTTTTTCTCTTTTTGTAATTAAATATATTATTTATATGTCTGGTATAGTCCGCCAAACGTATCCTTAATTGATATCATATTAATGTTCGTTTTGTTGCATAATCGCGGAAACGGTTATACGCACGTACCGATTTTTAAAAACACTTTCAGTACATACCGGACGTATCCTATAATAAACTAAAATAATTAATAAAACGCACGATATACCTACCAATAATATATAAATATTCATATTCATGGCCAAAGTATTATAGGGATGAAGAAGCAATCAACACGAACGAAATACATTTCTACATATTAATAGATTGTCCTATTATTATTTTTTTAGATAATCGATACATTTATTGCTTGTAACTCAAATATTCACATATTATGCCCCATCCATTTGTCTGTATATATAAAGTGAGTCTATGTATTATGTTCTCATATCGATTTATTTTTTATATATTATAATATAATTATAAGAGTAGAATTTAAAAAATTGTATTATAAATTTGTATTTTATGATAACGTGTAATGTTGTGAAATATATCAATATTTCTATTGCATCTTCAATATGTTCTTAAAATATATAATAAAATATTTATTTATATAATATATCCTTTTAAATGTTGGTTCAACACTGTCAATAATCTACAAACAGCTTCTTTAAATTAGATTTACTATTTTATAACTTAAAACTCAAATATTACACAATTGATAGAAACGTTGAACGAAAATCATTTCCAATTTCAAAAACGACGATAATAACTAAAGAACTAATAACATAGAAAGGTATCTAATAATAACACAAAACATCATATAGATTAGCAAAACGATATAATTGAATATCTGGACGAAAATAATACGTATAATAATATCATAATTATTGGCATAAAACCATTATGAATATTATATGCAAAAATGATAATTATAATACGAGAATTGCACGTTATAACAGCTAATATAACAATAATTATGTGGGGGTGGAAACGTTATCGTATTTCCACATTTGCATAAAGTTTAAAACGATAAATAATTTATAATAAACGTGCATTCCTGGTACTTGGTATGGAAAGTCGTGGAGGAGGATCGCAAATCACAAATAAGACATTTAATTGACAACAAAATTAACATATGGAAATTATAATTTAATACTATATTAAAATACATATGGATATCCTTTTATGGAGCTCAAATGGGGGGACATCCTTCGGAAAATACCCTAATATACTATATATATGTATATATATTTTTATTTTATTTATTAAATTATCAGACAAAACATTCATAGGTAAGTACTATACCTAATATTCCATGAAATTAAATTTTATATAACATTAATCGTTAGATTATTATATTTTATCAAAAATATTCGTTAATTTGTTATTTTTTGTATTAATATATGTATTAGAAATAATAAAAATATCATAGGCGTACAGCAGGTTATGCTTTTGCTGCATCTGAACAGATTGACCACATTACTTTTAAAGGCTGGTTGGGTCGATAACAATTACATAATTTTTAAAACAGATTTAATGTAATGACTTTTTTAAACAATCGATTTTAAAATCGAAATTTTAAACATTCATTAAGTATTGACTTTAGTATAATCGTAAAATTTAAATACCACATTATTATATTTAAAAAAAAATAGTGGTTTTGTAATTTGGCAGGCCGGTAAAAATGTTCGTTGCGCCCTAACTATCTGCGCACGCCTATTTTACAAAATATACCTACCTAATCGATAACATTAAATTAATTTTCAATTTATTCTTTGAAAAATATTTATTTGCCCCTCCTTGGGTTATTAAACACACGCACACACGTTCCGGTTTTAAAAACACATGTGTATATTATATAGCGCGTACCTATAGATCGTTGTTTTGCATCCGCCTACGAATTCCGGTCCACCAGATTCGACGTTGAACTCGACTGTATGTATAATATGATATTATAATGCTGATAAGTATACGATAGAATGAATGGCACGTGAGTGCACTTATAAAGATACATAATATATACAAGGCAATTTACTAAGCATACTCGTCCAATTTTTAACCCTTAATTATTATGCATAGTTTATAATGTGTTTACGTACGTATAACGTTTTCTAATACTTTGAATTTTTATGTCACTTATTAAGATCCAACAAATTTCCTGTGATTTTCAGTCAGAAACTACACGTTTCAACCTCAAATCGATGAATTTACATTTTTCTGGTGAATTGTATACCTACATTGACAATTGAAATCGACATTCGCACTAGAATACTATAGATAGTTCCTTAGTCATTCTAATTAATTTAGTCGAGTATTTCTACTTGAACACTTTTCATCATATAAAAATGGCTCATTTTATCTTTTAAAAAAATCTTAAAGAAAACAATACATTTTTTATTCCATCAAATGCCTAAAACTGCCTTTTTTAACTAATATTATAATGTGTTTGAACTTTTTAATTAACTTATCTACAATATGTGTTCAGTGAGAATTAGCATTTTAATTTCATGCATTTAAACAATGTTAAGAAGACTATCGTTAGTAGGAGTTTATAAATTAGAATAGTCATTAGAAACTATTTATTCGAATGATAATTTAGAATATGTACATCAAAATTTTAAGAAAAATCAAATAAGTGTGGCTTACAATTTAAAAAAAAATGTTTACATACGAAACCGCATACATGTAACTAAGTAAATACCTAGGGGAAAAAAAGAGTTTGTCGTGTGCTGATATATTATTTTGATAAGAGAGTGAGAAGGGGATGTAAAAAAAAAACTTGCCAGGGTCCTTACAACGACACTTGTTAAGTTACATAAAAATTAAAATATTAGAGAACATATTATATAGTATTCGAATTTCAGGTATAACCTGGTATTTTAAACACGTTCAATTTCATAGGCATAAAAATTATGGGTTAAAAATGCTATAAACATTGAGCATGTTAAGTGAATCGCTCTGTATATATGTTATATGTGTAAAAATCTAAATTTTTTCGTCTATTCCCACTTTTCAGTGAAAAATTACACTGATACCAATACATATACGTATAAACACCCAAAATAGTTTTGAATTTGTTTGGCACACAAAATATGACGACGACCGCGACGTGTATTATCCGCCTGTGTAATTATAATAACGTTTGCTGCCGCGGCCAACTGTGTGCGTGCAATGTTTGTATATATGTGTGTATGCCTATGTATATTTGTGTGTGTTTACGTATGTGTGTGTGTATATTTATAGGTACCTATATGTGTATATTTGTGTGTGTGTATTTGTTTTCTTGGAGACTTTGATCGTCGGTCTTCATCGCCACCGTCGAGTGGGGGCGGGCAATCTGCCCGAAACGTATCGTCGTCGGAATCTCAAGGATTCTCCTCCGACCGTTGGGAATTTTTTCAACGCAGCGACGACAGGTATACACAATGACGACGATAAATGCAAGAAAAGAGGTCGAAACGTATCGTATGCACCATCTGAAATGGCGAATTATGTTTGTGCATATATGTGCGTACAAAAAATGTGTCTATAATATATTGTTTGGTCATAAAACATGCAAGTTTATTAAAATCATAGAGAAGACGTCATAATTTGATAAGAAGATATTACGGATTTCCCATAGATGTTCGACTTCAGAAAATGTACGATAATCAAAAATAAAAACACTGAAACTCTAAAAAAATGTCTTCCTTGTGAGAACTATTTTGAAACTTATAATCGATATATATACCTTCCTAAATAAACCGTTATCTTATATATAATATAATATAAATAACTTGAAAGTTTTACCAGTTTTGACCCATTTTTAAATACAACATAATACACGATACATTATAATATTATACTTTACTTTAAATTCGTTATTTTTCATTTTTAATGTCATTGTATGAAATATTTATATTGTTTTTATGTAATTTTTTTAGTACTTCTTAAGTAGTTTTTGGGTATTTTAAAAGGCTTTTTAATACATTACATATTTACAGGCCTATTTATAACGTTGAAAACAAAAAACACGCAACAGCTGTTGGTAAGTGTGTCATTTGCACAGCGCAAGTTGACTGTTTTTCTTTTGTCCAGCCGTGTAAGTGTTATTCAAACAATAATAATTTAATACTTTAAATGGCTCCTCCGCAAGTTTTTTTTCTTTTTTTTGGAACAAAACACGTGACCATACTTTTGAGCATACTTCATATTATGCATTTTTATTATTTTAATAATACTCAAGGTCATCGTCTGATTCATAAACACGCCGTTTTCCGCGTATTAGTCCTATTTTCATATACGTCAGAATAAAAACAATGAGTTAAAATTTAAAATATTATTATAACAACTTATGTACCAGTTGTATTACCAGACGATAATATTCGGAAGCCTCCTAGTATAATATATAGTTTAATATTCAAATTGAATAGTTAGAAATCACAGATTGTGCAATGAATTGTATTAATATTAAACTGATAATGACAAATAACACCTGTTGTGAATATCACGAGTATAATATCGTATATTGGATGTATATATAAAATATCCTAGTCAGTGTTTTTGGTATCAAATACTTTTTTGAGCAATTTAAAATTTCAATTTAAAATATTTAAATATTAGATTTAAATTATATTTAACAATTCTTAAATATTTAGCGAAAAATGTATTTTATTAAAATATAAAAGTAGGTAAATGCTAATGAATAATAATACACTTTGTATGATAACAATAAATTTTCTGGAATTTAGATAAGATTTTTTTTAAATATGCAAAAGTAATTCTGCTGCAGTTATAAGTTATAACTAGGTAATGCTTGGTACACTACACAAAAATAAATCGTGTAAATTTTTTTATGCCTGTATTTATATATCTACATAAATAAAAATAAAAGTTAAGGTTTACCTATTGCATTGTAAGCTAAGAGATCAAAATTTGCTAATAAAAAAATGAAATAAAGAAAAACATGGGTGATCGAAAGTCTAAAAATTAATGCACAGTATACTTAAAAGAATATTTCAAGAAGCTTATATAGCACGTAGTATTTATATATATAAATAATTTTGATTAATTTAATCAAAAATGTGATTAATAATAAATAAATAAACCTACAATATACATATATATATATATATATATATATAGCCTTTATTAATAAAATAGTATAGATATTTTATATTATAAAAGTAGGTATTTTAAGTAGTTTTTCCAATCAGTTTTTTTTCATTTTAACACTCAAAAAGTAAATTCGAAAATATTGTGTTTTCTTGGTGAACTTGAAAATGACGATGTTATATGAATGTACAAAAATGTATAAATGAAAATTTATTCGAAAAAAAATCTCGTGAATCGATTACAGACAATTTTATCACATACACATGTACGTCACAACGATCTCAGAGAAAGGTTAACGAACCACAAAATCCGGCAGTAGTGACAACGGTCAAATTGGTATCGAAGATATACATGTGAACTAATTGATAATCGTTTGGCAGGTTAAACAATCGGTAATTTTTATATTTTTGTTCTTTTTTCTCGAGAACACATCACGAGAAACAAAATATCCCAATACCTGCTCCTAACCACTAATATATGGGTATAATTATTTGAAAACAATTTGTCACGTGCACGGAGAATTCCGTGACTCGCCGAGCATATGTGATATATCTATACGATAAAAAAAACTTTAATTCTAAATCCTAAATTTAAGATACGAACCGAAATTATAACTGTGAAAAGCCATAGTATAAGAAAATACGTATTTTATCGTGAAATGTCTAAAATATGGTCTGTAAAGTTTATCATTTTCGATAAAAAAAAAAATTGTTATTGTTATTTATTTATTAAATATCTTTATTAGCTGTCAGATGGTTTTCAGTATTTATACCGTTATTTGTTTATTTTTCAGATTATTAATATTAATTTTCAAGTAGCTAATATTGAAAATATATAGACTAAAATATAAAGGTAGGTACTCAATAAGATACATAAATAGGTACATTACAATATCTTTGTTTTATTATGTTATTATAAGCTTATGTGTATTTTGTGTTCTTTAACTATTAAATTTATTGATATCTTCAGAATAAAAAGGCTTATATTTTAACTAGTAAATCTATACATGGTGAGTGTATAACCATAGTTCAGATTGTATAATAATACCTATTCTGAAAAAAAAAATTGAATAAATTTGAATTTTCAAGGTTATAATTGATGAATTTTTTTAGATTCTCTATCTCTCGATCAGAGAGAAGATTTTTAACCCTAGAACAAAGAATTCAAATAGGTATACCTATACTATATCGGACTAATATATATGTATATTAATATGATTTGACATTTTGTAAGCCATAGAGTCCGTAATAGAATACGATTTAATTAATAGTTATCAAAAAATTATGTGAAAACATTGATCAAATATAATTCCCCTCCCCCCCCCCATTATATGACAGTGGCGGTCCGAGGTGGCTCTAGAATTCACACTCCCCCCCCTCTATCTAGACCTACCATATTATCGTTATAGATGAAAATGGTATTTGAATTGGAAAACGCTTTCATTTTTAGCAGTCGTGCACTCGTGACCCTTGCACTCCCTCAACGAGTCGCTTGAACCGTTACCTATACGAGGCGAGTATTAACAATAGATACTTCTTACCTAAATTAAATTCGTATTTACACAAAAATTACCCATGTGAAATCGTCTATATTTAAATCGTTCACTGTACAACGACATTTGTCTGGCCAAGGATCGCCTGGATTATTCTGTTGGGATGAAAACGTTATACCTACTCGCGTGAAAACATTGTCCGGGTGACGCGCGTGAGTGCACACACACATACCAAACACAAGACCAGCAGCACAGTTGGGTATATACTATATTACGGAAAATTACGTAAAAGTACCGACCTTTTTGTGCGCGAACAATCCTCTGGGACGGATGAGCGACGGCTGCGACGGCATGCCCGCGGCTGCCTGAGGCGATCCGAAAGTCTGTGTTCTGACATACATGTGCGCGTGCCGTGTGGCTATCGCTGCGGCGTCGGATTCCGTCGAGTGGCGGCTGAGAGGGGGGGGGGGTTAGAGGGTCGGCGATAAAACACTGATATTATATCGATAAGTACGTACTATATAAATCGAGTGTTTACCGTGTGTTATAAGTTCAAACACGTTCGAAAACGAACGAAAAATTGCGAAAATAATCACGAAAAGAGTAGTAAAAAATTCCGCGTAATTTTATTCGAATACTCGAAAGTCGTACGACACGATTTGCGCGCGTGTTTATCGTTACATAACAACCGAAGATAAAAAAAAAAAAAAAAAAAAAGAAAAAAAACGTAAGTCGTCGGGACGTGTGTGCTCGGCGCCGGCAAGAAACGTTTGCGAATATCCCAAATGCAATATTATTATTGCGTGCGTACGGTATATTGGACGGGCGCGCGCGCGCACAAACCGACTCGACGACTGTTCCGGGACGCGGTCCTCGACGACTGTGACGCGACCGACTGCGGTCCGACCGTTTTTATAGACGCGCCGCCGTCGGCGTCGAGAGCTCCGGCGGCGGCCACAGATCGGTCCCAACGAGCGGTGGTACCGGCGGCGCGCGTATTCCAACGGTCGCGGCGAGCCGTGCCGTGTGCGGCGTCATATTATCATCACCACTGATACGCTGCACAAGTGGCGTCGTTTGGGCCCGTAGACGCCCAGTGTCGTCATAGAAACGTCATTAAAACCCGCTATTGTTGTACCCAATGCTGGGGCGTTAACGGGTTGGCAAGTCAATAGTTGGGTTGAAAGTTGAAGTTAATTTTCACTTTTAACTTGACGTTTTGCGTTTGATTTTCGTTAACTTCACTTATCTTATCGGTTACGTTAACTTTTAAATAACGAGTTACTTTTAATTAAGACTCGCGGTTAAGTTCATTTTGAAATAATCGATACGTTTGCGCATCATCGTATTATTGTGTCCTTTGTCGTTTCTAATAATAATTATTATTATATTATAAGAATTATTTATTTGCCAAAAATATAAATAAAACAAGAATACCTACTTACATATTATATAACAATCGCCCTGTAATATAAATTGAGGAATATATTAGATTTCTTACCAAGAAAAAAAATTTAGGCACGTACTAATTAAACATTTTTATGAACCTATTGTTGTTGTTAATTCTAATAATTATTATTATAAATACCTTGTATAGTATTTTCAATAATATTATTAATAATATAAACATTTTAAAATACCTAAAGTTAAAAATAACAATATTTCCAATAAAAATAATAGATAGGTATTTCATTTTACCTGTATGTAAATCTAAAGTACCCAAGGCAATAAAAAAGTGAATATCGTAATAATTTTCTATCAATATTTTCATAAAGCGATTTGAAAATGAAAAAAAAAAAGGATTAATTTTTTATTATTTTTTTTTAGAAAAATGGTAGATAACAAAAAATCGGGACAAAAAGCATCTTTTTTAAAGTTTATTGGATCAATAGGCACAATCTTTTAAAACGGGACGTATGGTCATCGGTCATCCTAGTGTATAAGTACATTTGTTATTGTCGCCTAGTGAAAATTCTTTAAAAAAAACCCACTGTTAACATGCTCAGCCGCTCATGTTTGTGCTTTCACATACTAGGGGAGTTATTATACCTACCTATACACTATATTATTACAATAATATGAAAAAAATATTTTCAAATATTATGTTTAAAAAAAATTCACTTAGTAGCTCAGTGGTGCATATGTCATTTATTTATTTATATTTTTGTGTAGTAGAATATATAAATTATCTCCCCCCCCTCAGAATAAACAAAAAAAAAGAGGAGAAAGTTTTTCGTCATATGCGTACATTTATCCTTATAAAAATCAAAAAATTGTAAAAATTGCAAAAAAAAAAAAGTGATTCATTCATATTTAATAGAAAACTCTTGAAAAATATTGGTCAAAAAATTAAGAAAAACGGTATTTAATTTCAAAATTTGGTGCCCCTTAAAAACATGCTATTCTGGTCAAACGCCCCACTAGTCCTCCTCTCAAAAATACACCATTGCACAATTAATAAATTAAAAACGAAATAATAAAGTATGAATTAGTAATCTACGAGATTATTAAGACATTTTTGTTTTGTTTCTACCATATCAGAAATTTCCTGCAGTAATTTAATACTATACTCGGTACTATACACTTATCTCCAAAACAGTTTTAGTTCTGTACATGATAGTATTAGTATGATTTATTTATGAACAATGTTCGTAGGTTTATTGTCCATTTATCATAGATGTTTAATCATTCATGTTTATTATCAATTTCTAAGATTGTGTTGTTTACAAAATAAAATACAATGCATAGACATAAATTGTACATCTGGTAACTACAATTATTATTGAATAACAATATAATATAATATCTCGAGAGGACGCTATATGCATGAATTTTAACAGCATTAAAACACGTTCTCACATTCTAAGTACAACTTCTCTTCCAATAATTATTGTATATTCAAAATTTAAACATAATTATAACAGATAAGAATATTTACTATGGACAAACATGGTTTTTTTAGTTTTAAAATGTTAACGTTTTTCAATCACAAATTTTAGATGTTTAAATATACTTATCGAACAAAAATTCTATGCTCGGTTTTATATTAAATTCTCATCTTTTGTTTAGCATAATCCTTTATTATATAAAACGCTAACTTTGCTTCGTCGTTTTTTCCATGAAATCCTGCGCTTATAGAAATTTAATTCCCCGGACCGTTTCCGATGCCGCTCGAAGCGCGTTCTTTTGCCGTTGCCGTTTTAAAACCGTTTTCCGGTCGTTTCGGAATTTTTACGCCTTTCGTTCCTCCGCTTTTTCGACTTTTCTCCGAGCTTTCGACGCTGGAAGAAAAACAAATTTCTCGACTCGGCGACTCGCCGTTCGTTATCACCGCGGGACATTTCTCCCGCGCCGTCTGTTATCACACGACGTTCTCCCGCGCCGTTAATCGCGTTAATCCCCTTTCCG
>JAIPRL010003067.1:0-28098 GCA_025469235.1 Pemphigus obesinymphae | reverse complement strand
TATATGTATATGTATATGTATATGTATATGTATATGTATATGTATATGTATATGTATATGTATATGTATATGTATATGTATATGTATATGTATATGTATATGTATATGTATATGTATACATGTATATGTATACATGGGTTCAAACTTGTTGCGTTTCCGTTAAACTTTCCGTATAATATTATTAACATCGTGTGTGTGACAATTTGCAAAGTAATGCATTTTATTATACGGTGACGAGACGTGACCCGTTTTTTGGCCGTCCTTTCCCCGCGAAATAAATTATTATTATAAATTAGATTAGGCACCTGGTGTAAATGAAAATCAAAAAATTAAAAAATAAAACATTTCCTTCGTTTTTATAAGTTTCGTATTTCTGTATTACGTTCGCTCGTCTTGTACAGTACTGATGGAGGTCACATGATATGGGCCCGGGGCTAAAAGTGAACCAAACGGTCCGTTTTCCAAATTCTCGTATACATTTTTAACGGTCCGCGCCGCGATCGGCACGGAAAACCGATCAGACGTCCAAGAACACTATACGCGTCTACGGCGAAATTATCGATAAAAATATAATGAATTTTAACTTTTCGACGGTTTTTTTTTTTTTATTTCCCGAAAGCACCGTTTTTGCGCTTATTCCCTTTTTGCCCGCGGGGCACCGTCCATATATTATAATACGTACCCGGTAAGTTTTAAACCGAAATTTGGGGTCGATTAGTTTTACGTGAAATCTAATCCGACTTTTAGCGAAAACCGTTACGAATATGGTAAACAATTGGTACCAATTTTTTGGTACGTTTTCGATTGCGGTACAATAACTGTAAGGTTACCACGTACCGAGGTATTGTCGGACACACGACGATCGTATTTCATGACCAATTGATTTTTTTTTGTTTTTTTTTTTTTGCTAACGTTTACTATATATACACGTTTATCGCAAACTCTTCTAGATAAACAAAATAATAATATTATAGTTAATTATATGCGTGTACGACAATGACTTGTCGTGTAAAAAATAGTCGATCATTTTCGTAAAAAAACTTTTTTTCGAAGTACCAAAATATTCACGTTCTTTAATCAATTTCTTCGGTTCCGTATATCGTGGTGGTATATATATATAGATATAAGTTTATTCATTTTAATAAACTATATAATATTTAAAAATCGTGGTTTTTTATTTTCATTTTCATCAAGAATTACTTTGGCGAGGTTAGTTTTAAGTCAATATTTAAAAAAAAAAATAAACATTATTTTTCTACGAAATACAATAAATATACATATAAAAGTTTCACAAAGATTGATTTTATATTTTGTCTCCAAAAAAATACTTTTCAAAGTTTACGGAATATTAAATCTTTTACCACACCAGATGCCCCCTGCCTTTTAACTGTCCCTCGTCGAGGATTTATACATCATATAAATTTATGGAAATTATTATTTATTTATATTCATTTAAGGAATGATTTACTTTTAAACAGTTTACGGGGACGTATTATATTATTATATTGTATTGTTTTATATTATGTTAACTGGTTTGACGTACGTGGAATAAAAACTGTTGGTTTTGCATCACGATTTGTCATATCGTCAGTTTTTTTTTTTTTTTTTTTGTAGTGATGATTTTATTATGTAAGGAAACGTGTACTTATGTAAATTGTATGTGTTTTACACGTAAATTGTAAACGTATAATAAATATACTTTTAATTTATAACGAAAATTGAAATTTCAAACAATAGATAATTTTTAATTATTACTTTTGATTATAGATTTTCTTTAACACTATTGAAGATAATGATATAAGTGCGTTATAGGTATTATTATTATTATTATTATTATTATAAGCAACTAAACTTTCAGTTCGTTCAACTTAATATATTTGGATTGAGGTAAAAAACGATAAAATCCGCCCGGTAAATTGGTAAGTCCGCCTGCACTTGGGGAATTGACAGTTAATAATAATCAACTAAAATATAATATATACTATTTGTATATTTATTATTTAAAAATAGTATAGGTCTGTAGGTATAATATATATGCCAGTCCCTAAAGTTGGGTGTAATACGAAAAGTTTAATGTGTATAGCCAACTCTACATTTCTACATATATTATAATGTCGATGAGAAAAATGAAAAAGGTAATCAAAAGAAAAATATGGATTACATGTATAGTACGAAAATCCAAATATTTCAGGGGCTGATATATGATATAGTCAAGGACTAAGTAATGATTGTCCCTTCACTCCCTCAAAGGCATGCCCACGACCACGTTTCGTAACTGGTTATTTTATTTACCTAAATTTCGATTTAATTTTAAATTTTAATAAATTAAATTAGTCACGCACAGTTTAGTATAGTTTATTGTTAAGTAATTTGGTATAATAAAATATGTCGTGATTAATAAATTTGTTTTCGATACTTTCTGAGTACCTATATTTATTGTGTATACGCGTACAGTTCAGATATTAATAACTGTTTATGCAAAATCCGAATTATCCTTGGTAATCTGAATAATTTTACTTTCGTATTACGAGAATAACGACACTATTAAATATAATTTTACCGAAAGACATGTAAATGATATGGAATCATGATTCAGAACTATGTGGAACTGAAATTTCAACCCTTTTGCGGTATACCTTAATCAATGTTTACCAAACTTCCTATATTTTACTTCTTTTTTTGCATAAAAACAATATCTATGGGTATAGGGGTTTCCTAATGATAATATTATAATTATAATATTGAATACATAGTAGAATCAACCGAATGTATTTATATATATATATATATATATATATACATACCTACATATATTACATACGTAACTTTTTTCATGGTTTGATATTCGTAAAAATATTAAAATAATGTTTTACATACGTTGAAAAATAAATAAGGTTATTGCATATTATATTATTATATTATTATTAGGTAGGTATAATACTATTATCTCAGAGTAGAAAAAAAAAATAAGAAATCAAAAATGTTGAATGGTTAACTATTAACCTATTCGAATTATTTGGATACTCAGAATACAATGCATTTTTAATATCCAGTTTCTCGGATATCTGGATTATCCGGATAATATTGGAGTCCGGACATATGTTGCATCACTACTACTTATACATACCTACATATTTGAATAATATAACTAAATATAGGTAGTGAATAATTGTATAGAGTAAGTAATACCTATATGAGTAATTTTGAATTTTGATTTTAGCATAACAGCTAACCATTGTATTGAAATTTAAACAGTCTTATTTTTATGTTGGCTTTAATGTTACAACATAAAATCATAAAAACGTATTATATAAATACTAATGAAATTATAACAAATTTTGTACGCGAAACCCCTTGATGTTTATCGTGTAAATCCCATTTTCATTGTAGTGTCCTATAACTTATAAGCAGTATACAACTCCTTTAAACAATATGGTCCATAATTGTTTGAAGATAATGTTTCATTGTTTTCATTCATTCGCACGATAATAATTATTACGACAGCTCTTATTACAACAAACGATAGTATTAAACAATGATCCTTTAACTACTAAAAATATAGTTATTAGCAACACTAAAGACTACATAATATTATTGTATTTCATTAAATTACCTGTGTTTATAGTCGATTTTTACGAATAGTTTAGTTAGTTAACAATGTACTGACAACATAGGTAGTTGGGTATCTAACCTATCAGTACCTAGTGATATTCATACATTTTTGTAATCGATATATATATTTTTTTTATTGCTCGTATCTATATTGATCGTCTTAAACAAAACTATATTATCAATACATCATTTTTAATTATATATTTGCATGTATGAATGATATTAATAAGAGTTAAATATTACGTAAGTACTCAATATTTTAGTACAAATAACAAGCTTGTTTGTATCAAACGAAAATCGTATTGTATATTATACATTCAATTTCATACGAATTTGTTTTAAAAGGATGCTACACGCCCACTTTTTAAAGGGTTATGTATAGGTAATTTTTATGAAATTTCATGAAAAATGAAAATAAAATGATTTTAAAATACTTACGAGTAATTTTAAAATAGTCCTGTGCCAATACTATTTTTATTCTAGTGTAAACACGATATTCGTTTAAAATATACGAGTCGGTATGTCAACTTTGGTTTCAAATAAATAATTCCAGATTGATTTTAGAGTAATAACATCCATTATCAAAATGAAAGAAAAAAATATTTACGAGTGCAGCTCGGATCTTATTTTTATAATTCCAATGAAGGATTGAAATATTATATTGCTTACAAGTGAACGACCTTTTTTTTAGCATATTTTAATCACCATAACTCTTTTGGTTAAACATTTTATGAAAAAATCTCCAAGGTGTCATCGAAAAGATTGTTCCCTTTAATTTTGATAATAGGCGATTTGGCTCTAAATTTAGTTAGATGAAAATTTTCACAATTATTAAGAGAGTGTGTTCTATAGTATCAAAAATTACCTGTGTAGCGTCCTCTTAATTAATTACATGTGTTATAGATTTTATTTTCAATTTATATTTGTTTGTAAAGTAGCATATATAATATATTATATTATATTATAGGTACATCATTAATTATACTATAAAAATGAAAGGGAAAATACTCCAATTACATATTTGAAATAATTTCCTTTGACTATTCTATGTTTGTAATTTAAAAACAATATACCTATTATCTAATACTTTTATTTTATATCAAAAAAAAAAAAAAAAAAAAAAGCGATATTTGAAAAATATACATCACAAAGTGTGTGATATATTTAGTTCTCAGTTAGGTACATAATAATATATTATAATATATTTCTATTACTTTGAACGATTTACACGTTTAAAATTTCACAAATTAACGTTAAATAATTCTAATAGACAGGGCTTATGGTGTCGGCGAGAGGAATGTTTGAAGAATGGCTCAACCGATGTCGCAATTCTCGCCAACTTGTCGTGGTGATCGTTGCTATTGCTTTACTCCTGGATAACATGCTACTCACAACAGTGGGTGAGTAAAACGATTAATGTGTTATTAAAATAATTATAACAAACAGGCCTGTGTACTTATATAAAATGTAGTCGAGTTTTTCTATTCCGAGTCGGTAATTTTTGCGTATATATATATATAGCTCAATTATTATTGTTTTTTTATGGAAACATTATAAGGTCTGAATTTATTCTAATTTTTATTTTTCGTGTCTTTATATGCATTTACATACCTGTATGTATATTGTATATGAATACATGACTTTATTCATTCGATACATTTTATATCGGTTACATACACTATTTGAGTACATTTGTATCGTATAGACTTATAATATATTCTATAGACCGCGCATTAGTAAAATATATTGAAGCCAACATATGTGCGAGAGAGATACGACAGCCTCTGAAGTTACTATTTCAAAGATCACATAAACTATTTTATAACGCGCCTTGACAATAATTATTGTGATAATAAATTGTATGTGCATTTTATTAATACCTATCACCAAAAATTATATTTACCAAATAAAACATTAATATTTAATACGTATCTACTATAAATTGTTTGTTAGAATATTTTTTGTTATTTAGTGCCGATTTCACCAAAAATGCTCTAATCGTGATTAAAGTAATCGCGATTAATAGTTAACAGTGATTTAATTAGATTCGGATTTCACCACGCTAATCACGGTTCCCCTAAACACGATTACGGTAATCACGATTAAACTATGTAATCGCGATTAACGCCACTATCACAGAATTCTGTGCCACTATCAGATGGCTGTGGCTTATGATAAGATGATAATCATCTTTTTTCGATCATATACTGTTTTCGGCGATATTCGTTTCCGATTTGAATTTTTTTGTTATTTGGTGAATTTTACGATAAAAGATTAATTACACTATTAACATTATACATGTTAACAATGTTAACAATATGTTAACATTATTAACAGTTATTAACTGTTATAGATTTAATGACGAGTAGTATATCTATGGTTATCGATTCTTAAATTATTGAATCGACATATTTTATTATATTTTAGATACTGAGCGGAGCGAGGGATCTTTTGATTTTACAATGATGTTAATCTTATAGAGGTACCCATCTATTATTGTAAACATTTTTTTGACCAGCAATCTCTTCATGTTTACATTTTTCCGAAAGAAAATTTTATCTAGTTGATAATATAATATAATACCTTAAAGCGGTAATTTTTTCATTATTACAGTAGTTTAACGCACGAGAAAAAACTGAGAAAACACCCGAGTGTCAAAAGGTTATGGTTAAATAAAATAGGTATATTAAGATTCTACAGAATAGCTTGTTGAAATGAAACAAATTATTTTGTAGAATTTGGGTTTTATATTTTATTTAAATAAATGTACAAGTCAATCCACGAAAAATAGGTTGTGGTTATTTCCAGGGTTGGGCAATATCATAGATACTTTGATATGTTTTTGATATGTATCAATGATAAAATTTTCTATATTGTATCGCATATCATGATACATATTCTGAAAGTGTCTTGTAACTTGTATCTAGATACATTTTTTTCCAGTATCATACATAAAATTATCAAAAATCTAATTATGTAGATGGCAATTAAATTTATAAATTTTTTTCTTCCTAATTCATATTATAAAAATAAAACAATAATTTGGATATTTGTTGTTCATTATTATTAATATTGACGCCAACTCGTGATTTATCTATTCTAGACTTTTACGCTTGAATTATTCCATTATACCGTTATGAAATAATTCAAAAATATATAATTTTATAATCATAAATGAAATAAACTCGAACACTTGTGATTGAAATACTATAAAATATTATACCTAAATAAAAACTATTACCTATTATTATTATTTTATCATATCTCAAATGTAAATTATTTTTATGTAAAAGGTAATGTTTAATTAAATTTGTAATCGGATAATATTTATTTAAATTTATTTCATTATCCTATAAAATATTTTGATATTTATATGTAACTATATACACATATATTTTTATTGATACGATTCTATAATGCAGTAGGTACCTATATATTTTATTTTTATATTGTTATTATTAATGATTTTTTTTAGAAATATTTAACTAATTAATATAATTTTTTTTTTTTTACAGAATTGTAATAAGTAACAGAAATATTTACAATAAAATAATAATTATATTTTTTAGAGTATTTTGTATCAAGATACCCAAAATGAACGTATCATGTATTATGTATCCAAATACAATTTTTTATAATATTTCGCCCAACCCTGGTTATTTCTTATATAGTTTTAAAAAAAATAATGATTCTAAAAACTTGAAATTTTCACAGAGAATGTATTTAATAATATATTATACGTATATATTGATGCCATTAATAATTTTATATTATTTTTTATCGTTTGATTGTGATAATATTATTATATTGTGTTTATTTTAATATTCGCATAAAAATGATCGAAATTCGTCAATTATACAAAGTATAGTTATATAAACTGATAACGAAAATTCGTTCGTGTTTTTCGAATATGTTTGGGAGAAATATGCTCAAGTGAAGACGAACCTTGTTTATTCCTAATTCATACTTCAATAAGATGATCAAAATGCCAAAATGAACATATAATATGATAAGAAAAATTAACTTTAATATAATATTATTATTACTGAAATAATATTTAATTAATAACTTAACTTAATTAACTCAGATACTTTTAACTTAACTTGGTTATTATTTATTTTCAACTAAATCAAATTAAATTAATTTAAAAACAGAACTTACTTGTACAGTCTTGTATATATGTAGTAAGTGCGTCACTGCGAAGAAACGGATAAATGGCCAAGATTCAATTGTCCGTATTAATATAGACATCATGTCTAGTCGAAAATTATCAGTATTATAATATTTCACTTGAATAATTCATTCAACGTTATCAATTCGAGTAATCAGTAATTATTGCTTTATTTTGAATGAGAAAAGAGAGAGGTGAATAAATAATTATAAACGGAAATTACAAAATATAAGTACAGTCTTTGTTCTTTTACGACTATATATATAAATCATATTATGCATAGGCGGGGTTGGGCATTAATGATACAATTGAATCTCGTATCTTGTATCATGATACATATTCTGAAAATATCTTGTATCTTGTATCAAGATACATTTTTTTTCCAGTATCGTGTATATTTTCATGCAAAAAGATACAAGATACATCAAATTATCAAAATTCTAATTGTGTATAGTCGGTAATCACATTTTTAAATTTTTTTCTTCCTGTCTCATATTGTAAAAATAAAACAACTATTTTGATATTTGTTGTGAGTTGTTCAAGATTTTCATTATACCATTACATTGCAAAATGACGAAAAACATACAATATAATTTCATAATCAAATATGAAATAAACTTGAGAAATTGTGACTGAAATAAAAATAAAATAAATATTATAGGTAGTTAAAAATATTACCAATAATAATAATAACCATCGTAATATATGATATGTATAATATATACACATATAATATGTATATTTTTATTTATATGATTCTATAATATAATATTTTTTATTTTTATATCGTTTTTAATAATTATTTTGAGAAATATTTAACATAATACTTACACATATTTTTTTTTATAGAAATGTAATAAGTAGGTAACAACAATTTTTACTATAAAATAATAGGTAATCGTTTTTTTTGAGAGTATCTTATATCTTGTATAAAGATACCCAAAATGAATGTATTATGTATTATGTATCAAAATACTTTTCTTTATAGTATCTTGCCCAACCCTGTGTATAGGTTAGGTATTATATGATCGATATCGTTTAAAAGTTATATCATATAATTTACAATTTCAGTATAAATTGCCTATATTTTATATTTGGACTAATTATTGAAAAAAAATACCCTGGTACTTATTTAATCACTTATATATTTTATATTTTTTGATCGTATTGAGTATAGATAGTTATTAAAAAATAAATTATTATATATTTCAATTATCTTCTAATTTAACAGCCCGGAGTAAATAATTCAACCCCTAATCATGTCGACTATTTAGCTTTCGGCTATTTGATTATCGACCTCATGGGTTTTGGCCACACCCGATCATATGATCATAATATGATACAATATTGTATTGCAATCGGATGAATTCAATTAGAACTTATAACTTATATTTGATCCGTTTATACCAAAAATATATGTGAATTTCAATCAAATTATAATCATTTTTTTTTTTTCGAAATCTTCTTGAAAGAGGCTTAAGTGGAATAATTTTAAATTCTATTATTTTTTTAAAGGCAGTTTATATACATAATATATAATCTAACCCATGAAAATGTAAATATAGGTACATATATAATATATATGTATATATATACAATGTTACTCGTTCATTTTTAGTTTGTTGTAGACATAGATGTTGTAAATATTATGTTTTAGATTTTAACTTAAATTTATGTTCGATTTCATTATCATAATTCATAATCAATCAGTGTCTAATGTCCAATATAGACTATTTAATATATTATGTTATTCTGACATGTGGTATATATTTCGTCAAAACATATTATTGTAATTTAGTCGTATAGTTTATTGATAATGAATAATGGACATTGACCATAATATAGACAATTTTAATACAGAACACCAGAACGATTATTAAGACGACTTTTAATTATTACCGTAGATATACGTACTGATTACATTCGTCGTAAGTATTGATATTTTTTTATTAACTTTTACACATCATAATTTATTATGTACGGACATTTGGATAATACATTTAAAGGATCAATTATAGCACCCGGTGCATATAGTATTTCAAACCTTAAAAACAAAATGCAAACCCTATGAATAATATTGAAAATGTTTAGACCCATAAAATCGGTATTTTCGCTAGTTTTTCCTTACTCGTTTATTGAAAGAATCGAACAATTGATAAATGACCTCTTCAAAATACTATCTCGATGAAATTTCCAATAAAAAAAAAAAAAAAAAAAAAAAAGAATGGGTACACTCGTAGTGATCGGATCGAGTAGACTTCTGCAGGTCAAAAGGTTGTATTTATTGAAGAAAAATAAACACCATTGTTAAGTCAAACAGACACTTCGCTCCACGCTGGATTTAAAATTGAATTTTTCATCCAACACCATTATCCTGTATCGTTATAATATTATTATGATTACTATAAATATTATTATAATATTATACAGATTAAATTGAATTACCACTGGTTCATAAATATACCGACCAACCCGTGCCCTTTCTATGTTTACCGTTTTCAGATTTTATAATTCGTCAACGTATTACTTGTACGTTATAACGATAACGAATGAATTTATTAATGATTTTCAGTACCAATAATACCGGAATTCCTTTACGACATTCAACATCCCGATCATCCGCTAACAGCCACCATACCACCGAGTCCACGAAATGAATATCCAATACCACACGGAGACATGTCTAGCCCTTTAGGTATTATACCATATATTATGTACAATATACCTACATTGTTTTTTTTCTTCATTTTTCGCTCGTCAACACTGTATAAATTAATAATAATAATAATAATAATGTACCAGAAAACAGAAGTACAAACGGGAGTACCAATGAGGCGATTCTCAAAAAGAAAAGACACGACGATCTAGTTCACGAAACGGTTGCGGTCGGTATGTTGTTCGCGTCCAAAGCAGTAGTACAGCTTATGGTCAACCCGATTGTCGGACCCTTGACTCACCGAATCGGATATAGCATACCGATGTTTACTGGATTTTTCATCATGTTCATATCTACCATAAGTAAGTGTATCGCTGATTGTGGTAAATATCCGTTATATATACATTGATACACAAGGTGGGGCAAAAGATACGCGCATCGGTTTTGAACGGCTGTAGAATAAAAAACTGTTCAACTCACGGAAACAAGTTTCCCATCGTTCGATTCAGTAGACAATCTATAGTTTTTTACATCGACTGTGGCGATTCTGGAAGTTTTCAACCCATTCGGATGGGCGTACCGAAAACTTCCTCCCCGATTCTCTCCTTAAGTCGTTCCAGGCTAATGAAAACTCAAGGAAAATTCACGAGAGGTCTCTCCACTCCCCTAAAGTCACTGTATACGGTGTGCAGTACCCCAGTTTAGGGTCATTGGGCTTTACTTTTTTCAGGATAATGGTCGCACCGTCACTGTTACCG
Source organism: Pemphigus obesinymphae (assembly GCA_025469235.1). Taxonomy (NCBI): domain Eukaryota; kingdom Metazoa; phylum Arthropoda; class Insecta; order Hemiptera; family Aphididae; genus Pemphigus; species Pemphigus obesinymphae. The sequence continues at coordinate 16,901 of JAIPRL010003067.1, read as the reverse complement.
CTGAACGTCATGTTTCAATGTTGGAAGAGTTTTCGGAACCTAAACCGGAAGAATTGAGTGAGACGAAAAATGGCGAAATCGAGACAAATGTACCCCGAACTCTCTGAGGGGTGACGTGGAATGGCTTGAGAGAGAAACGGGGAGGAAGGTATGACTATATAACATATATGTACTTTAAAACTTGATGTAAAAAAACTAGTTTGTCTACTGAATTTAACGATATAAACCTTATTTCCGTAAGTTGAATAGTTTTTATTCTGTACAGCCCTTCAAAACCGATGCGCGTATCATTTGCCCCACCTTGTATAATGTTTGCGTTTACTTATAATACGATATAATACTGTTCACATAGTATTCGCTTTTGGACGAAGTTACGAGGTACTGTTTTTGGCTAGAGCTTTGCAAGGAATCGGATCTTCTTGCTCGACAGTTTCCGGTAAATTCACGCACAAAAATAAATAAATAAATGAATAAAAAAAAAAATAAACGATTTTAGTGAATGGCTCACATCTATAGTATACGTGACTGATTCATTAATAATAACCATAATAATGTACGCGCTGGTACCTATTATTTTTTTTTTTTAATTTTAGGAATGGGAATGTTGGCCGAACGATACCCCGAAGATAAAGAACGAGGAAACGCTATGGGTATTGCGTTAGGAGGATTAGCTTTGGGCGTATTAATCGGGCCACCGTTCGGAGGAATCATGTACGAATTTGTGGGGAAAACGGCTCCGTTTCTCATACTTTCGGCCCTGGCACTAGGAGACGGACGTACGAAAATTTGAATATTAAGTCTAAATTAAAATTAAATTAAAATCATGTCTATAAGGGCGATGATTTGCGGTATATGATCTTAAACTATAAAGGTATTCGAGTAAGTAATTAAATCCTGCAGTAACACACGTTTGCATACGTTTGATCGTATATATAAATCACAGTTGGATTGGGTATTGTGTGAGACCGTTGGAGACAGTATATACAATATGTAAGTAGGTAACTAATGAATATTCGTCATTTTAAGCGATGTACATTATGTAATAAAATATTATAATAGTTCGATAATGATATGATACGCGTATAAACGAGTAATTATATACTGAGTATTATCTATTTTTTTTTATTATTAAAACTAGTCTGAATAATCTAATAAAGTTTTAGTAAAACACACGATCTATTAAAATTATAATATAGGTTTAGGATTATAGAAATGTTTAAAAAATAGGAAATCTATTTAAATATGTACCTAATTTAAGGACAATGTTTTATTGATTTGTTTTCAATCTAAACGGACAAGCCCAATATATAATATAATTATTAATAATAATATAAAAATAATCAAAAAAACAGACATACCTACATATATACGTATATATATATATATATATATACGTTATAATTGACTGAACAAACACAAAAAAAAAAAATACTTTAAATGTTATAAAATATAATTAAAAAGCATCCTTGTTGGCCAAACGTATTACCAAAAAAGTGGACGGTTCCTTAATTATAATTAGTGTTACAGATGAAAATGTTAACTTTTGTGCGAGTTCGATACTGGAACGCAGAAATGAATATTAAGTACCATTGAATAATGTTCAATAAGACCATTAATTAATTTTCTCATAAAATATAGATTAGCACGAGTTCTTTTATACAATATATATTTTAATATTATGTATATTTATATCTTTTTAATATTTAAAACATTATTGATAAGAAATACATATCAATTATTATTATAGGTCACATATAGGTTATAGGTACGTAGAGAAAAAAAAAATAGCTAAACTCTAAACACTAATATGTAGAAATAATAATAAACTAATTCAGTTACGTAGGCATTATATACATAATATTTATATCCTTAATCTAAAACAATAAAATAATAAAAAAAATATACATACATTTTGACCTTGTACGTAATATACACTTATGTTATATAAATGGCCGTGTAGGCACCTATATAAACCGTTATGAAATATGATTAAAAACTAATTTACGATTAATAACAAATTATTTACAATATTTATATCAATTGGTTTTAAATATTATAACATAGTTATAGTTAATTTTTTATAATAATCGCATGTATATTATACACTTTAAAATAAATTATTCTTTTATACGAAAATGTTTCAATATTGTTTGTGTTTTTATTTTATACACTTTATTGAACTATATACTTTATGTAGACGTGTTTCACAGTAAAGTTTGCGTTTAAGCACTTCTATTATAATATAATAATTCTCACCAAAGTATTTTTTTTTTTCGTAGCTAATATTATTGTACCTAATAATATTTAAAATCACTATACGTATTTATCTTATTTTACGTACATTTTATTATCATAGAATTAAGTCAATTTTCTAAGCAATATTGGTTTTACTTATCGTCAGATTATTAATTGTGTTACATATTTTATAAATATATTTTTCTTGAATATTCGTATGCGCCTTCCATTATTAAAAATTAATTCAATTTAAAATGCTACGTTGTTAAACTATATAAGTACCTATATAGTTAAGACATTCAGTTAAGCAGATTATTGCTTAGAAAATTGTTTTTATTATTATTATTAGATTTCAAATTTGAGTTTTTATAGCTTTAAGTAAACATATTAATTCTTATAATAAGCATAATTGATTACCTACTATTTAGGTATATATACTTATTATAGTTATTAGAAATTGAATAATTTACAATACTGTCTTTAATGGTTTTATGTGATACTGGTTTGTATTCAATATTTGCACAACATTATTTTCATTGTTTTTTTTTTTTTAATTTTATCTAGACATTGTTTTTTCTTTAGTATTATAAGTGAAAATATCTCCAAAAAGAAGAAAAACATTCTCCAGTCTAAATATTTCTTACGAAAATGCATTTAAAACAACTTCTACGATAACTTATCTAATTCAAAATATACTTTCTGTGAAATAAATAAAAATATTATAGAGAATTAAAATTAAAATTTATAAGATGACGACAATGATTATTTATATATATATATATTTTTTATTTTTTGTTTCATACGCCATAAACATATTGTACAATGTTTCTATTGTTTAGTATTCTCGTGTATATTTTTTTTTGACAATTATAAGAACAACCAAATTGCACATGTTTTTATCATAATACCGAATTAAATGTGTCGAATCAGTTAACGTTCAACAGAGGTATTGGTACAGTTCTTATTTCGAACAATTTTTTTTTTTTTATATATAACCCAATTTCATTATATTAATATTGAAAATTTGATGGATTTGTCCACGAAAAACGAGTAGGTAACTTTATTTTCAATCCATTCCAATGATATAAAATAATAACTGTTGAATACGTATATGTATACGTATAAGTATAATAATAATAGTAAATAAATTTTATAAACGCTTAATAGATAAAATTATTATATTATTTTCTAACAAGGACGGATACAGATGATCTGAACGAGGGGGAGGGGGGAATTTATTAGTAATAAGCAAAAAAAAAAAAAGGTCAACTTACTTTTACTTGAATTTTTTTTTATGAATTGAGGGGGGAAATTTCCTCAATTGTCCCCCCTGTATCCACTCTTGTCATCTAATAGGTATACACATTACCCATTATACCTTAACTACTAATAACGTGTAAGTCATATAAATTTAACTGCGTACGTGGTTTAAGGTTTTTGTATAATATGTTACACGTCACATACCTATTATGCGTGTGCAATATAGAATAATTTTAGTCATGCACTCACCAAACATATATTATTTTAACAATCCGAATAATTATAGTCTCAAGGAACGTTCTAACTGGAGACATTTTGTATTGGATGTATTTTAGTAGGAAATATTTCGACCGGTCACCGTTTTCTTATACATACACAGTTTCGAGACAATAACTATATTATATATTATAATTATATGCTTTCTTTGTGGCATACGAATGTCAAATATTCGATTGACGCATTCACTAATATATAGTCCAGTCAACGAAGGAAAAATAAATGCAATAAATTGTGTAGTCTGGGTTATGGTTTTAAGTGATAGGGGTGACCCTCAGGAGTAACATTCTAAAAGTCCCCAACCGGCGGGGCGCGAGCTTTAGGTAGGAGGGGGTGGGGCAAAGTTCCCATTTTTCGGCTTTTGGTGAATATCATACAAAATATGCGTGTTAATGAAAAAGTCATTTTGTAACAAATTAAAGTAAATTCAATTTACCATAAAAAAGATTCTATTCATATTTTCGCTAAGAGTACTAATTAAGGGTGTACAGAAATTATTTTTAGTCATAGATAATACAAATACCCGCAGCTGATTGCCCGTACTTTATCAATATACGTGATTATTTATACATCGTATTGATTTGATATGTACACCCTTAATTATTATTACTCTTGGCGAAAATATGAATAGAATCTTTTTCGTGGTAAATTAAATTTTCTTTAATTTGTTACAGAATGACTTTTTCATTAACACTCATATTTGGTATGATATTCACCAAAAACTGAAAAATGGGAACTTTGCTCCCTCCTCCTGCCTAAAGCTAGCGCCCCCCCCCCGGTTGGGGACTTTTAGTATGTTACTCCTGGGGGCCATCCCTATGGCTTAAAACAATAACCCTGACTACACAATTTATTGCATTTATTTGTCAATAATTTTGGATCTCTATTGACTGGACTAATAGTATATAGGTAGTTATATATAGTTTCGACAATTTTATATATTAAATAAATAAATCGTTAAATGTCATTAAATACCTACTTGAACGTATTTACTTATGTATTTTTTTATCGTTTCATAGTATTACAACTTTTGCTCTTACAACCTGGAGTGGTCAAAACTGACGCAGAACCACCGTCTTTAAAATCTTTAGTTATGGACCCTTATATCATAATAGCTGCCGGTAACGTTTTTAAAACTATATTGGACGGGGGGGAAAAAAAAAAAAACACCGAAATTTTAACATTCGGGAATTTATATCGATTCAGGTGCCATAACATTCGCCAACACGGGGATCGCAATGCTCGAACCGTCGCTACCCATATGGATGATGGATACGATGGGCGCTGGTCGGTGGAAGCAAGGGGTGACGTTTTTACCAGCCAGTATATCTTATTTGATCGGAACGAATCTGTTTGGGCCACTCGGACATCGTATGGGAAGGTACATAATAATATCGGAATATGTGTACCGATATCAGTCGAACGCGATAAACTATTCAGGTCAGATATCTATACAAGATTTTCACAATATTATTATTTACAGATGGTTAGCCGCAATGATCGGATTGATCGTGATCGGGATTTGTTTGATGATCGTAAGTTCGAATATTACGTATTTTATAAAAAAAAAAAACCACCGATGATTTTTGCAAGCCAATTTCAAAACGGAATGCAATATTATACTATGTATATAGTAACGATAGGGTTTAAGGTCAAATAGGAACGTGTCGACCCGCGAAAGTACAATTATTTTCAGGAGGGCCAAATTAATTTTTTTTTTTTTTTTTTTTTTTTTTTTTTAATGTTACCTATTTAATAATTTAAAAACAGTGTTGTTTCGTTCCATTTTCAATATTCGTGAGAAATTATACATTTTCAGCTTGCGTGTTATCCTGCACGTTTTCACGAAAATCTGTTGATTTTTCATTGCAGTTTGTATAGGTAAAATAATTAAAAAAACAAATTGAATTTTCGTCGATACGTTCCTCTAATCATCCTATATTATATCGAGAGATATTTTCCATATATTATCGTATATATTGTGATTTATACGCGTGTTTTTTTTTTGTTTTTAGATACCTACGGCCAGAGATATTAACCACTTGATCGTACCGAACGCCGGTTTGGGATTCGCTATTGGCATGGTGGATTCGTCAATGATGCCCGAGCTCGGTTATTTGGTCGACATACGTCATACGGCCGTTTATGGTAGTGTTTATGCGATTGGAGACGTGGCATTTTGTCTCGGCTATACAATCGGTAAGTAGTGTTAAATTTATCGAGTCGAATAGAATTAATAATATATGTTCAAAGACGAGAACGCGTAACTAAATATTATGTTACTACGTATATAGTATACATTATATTATGTGTATACGCCATTTTGTTCCAATGTAATAATTATTTAACATTACACTTGAAATTTATCGAATTTTCGTTGTACACCTACGTTTATTTTCGTATTATGACGAAAATATTTTACTTCATAGATTTTCTCGTATTTTTCGTAAATCTCCGTATAGTAGATGCGATTGGAATTTTTCGATCGACATAATATTGGAACATGTTCAACAAAAACACTTTTCATTAAAATAATAAGATGTGTATTTGTATTATGTTGTACGCGTTTAGTTTCGTGAATAAGCCCAAACGAATAATTCGAACTAACCGTAGGTATATATCTGCAGTAACCTGCAACATGTGATTATCTACATCGTGTAGGTGTAGAATAAAATGTCCATCAAAAATTAATATGTAATATTTCATAGAAAAAAAAAAAATTGTTATATTTCAAAAATATGATACATATGTTGTATACTATACGATGAAAAAATACCAAAAATATCTTTGGGTGCCTATACGCGTGTATACGAAAATTAAAAATTAAATATTTTTTGCTATAAATTATTTATAATAAATCAAATTTTCAGTCAGAAATTATTATTCTATTTGCCTTTCAAATTTTCGACATATTCATATTATGTTTCTGGAATATAAGTATACGTACCGAAACACGTAAAAGTATACTACCTATATATGCATTTACACTATATTACGTTGAAAAATATATGTTTTTCTGAATATATATTTTTAACTATATACGTATGTATACATTGTACTACACTTGTAATAAGAAACACTTGTTTATACAGTACATTTTCGTGTTCATAAAATCCACTTATTAAATTTAATTTGAAGTTATTATAAAATCTACTATCATTTTAATATATTTTATACCTTAATATTTTTTAGTTTTTAACTATACAACACAGAATGTTTTTTAATACATATTTACAAATCGTAAATTGAACCAACAGTATGGTTTATTATTATTATTATTATTTATAACTTATAAGCACATTAAGTTTAAAAGTGTACACTGTAGAGTGTAGAACATATTATATAGACAAGACCCACCCTCGTGCCCGGGGGTGCAAATATTTAATTTCCGGTGGTAGGGACCCCTCAAAATATTCCTCCTATCTATAAAAATAATTGAAATTTTCGCAGTACATTATTTATTCTCTCCGGATAATTAAAAATATTAATTAATTTGTTAAAATTCAATTTTCATTTTATAATACCTTATTCAAAATTAAAAGGAGTTTTCTCAGCACATAATTTATATAGAATCATATATGTAGGCTAATGATTGATTTTGTCACTAAATTAATTTAATTACTAGTCCCGAAATCCGTATTTGAATTGTTGAATATCTTAACTTATACATTCTAAGTACAAATATTGGTTGCTCTTCGAAAACAGTAAAAGTCATTGAGATAATTAATGTTCACTTTTTTATTTGAAAAAAATGTAGTATTTAGGTAGTATAGTAACTTAAAATAAAATTTGAAACAAAATACTTGTAACCACAAAAATTGAGAATCGCCGAAATTTTCAAAATTTGAATGTATGAACAAATTATTTTTTAATGTTGGAAAATCGTTTTAGAAACAGTTCAAAAAATATACTCTGTGAGTGTGTAATGTATTCATTAAATATTTTAAACGTAGAGAAATGTATCAAATGGAAAATTAAGTATTTACTTAATCTATTTTTACCAGGGCCGGCTTTGAGCGGAACATTGGTGAATTCGATTGGATTTGAATGGATGTTATTCGGAACGGCTATGTTGAATTTTTTGTACGCACCACTCCTGTATTTACTACGCAGTCCACCGACAAAAGAGGAGAAAAAAGTAAAAACCTAATGAATTTATAGTTAATAAAACGAAGGGATTTATTTTCAAATAATATATATATTATCCAGTACCTACGTCGCACAAGGATTACTCACAGCTGTTATTCCGCCAAAAAAAAAAAATTAAAATTCTGAAAGATTTTTATTATTTAAATTTTTTAGTTTAACTAAATATTTCAGCAAAAACTTAAAATATACATTAAATAAAATTACGTCCTTTCACGATTTTTTCTGAAAATGTCAACTTATTCATTTCATCATGATTACAATTTTGGAGAATATTTTTAAAATTAGATTAAACGTGGGACAATTTAACAATGTAACTTTACAAAATTGCTGACAATTATACAATCTATAGGTTTATCTATTGTGTTATTAACTTAGAAAATTAATTAAATTATTTATTTAAGTTGTTATTAACAACTTATTTTTATCTATTATTATTTATTATTTTATTTATATTATCTATTATTATTGATTATTATTTTTATTTTTATATATTATTATTGATTAATATATTGTTCATAGTTAAACGGAGTAGTTATCTACTTCGTTTTTATATACACATTGAACACCATGCACCTATAATAAGTAAATTATTGATACAATAATATATGTAATAAAATGTTATCTTTTATATTAAAGTTACCAAAAGTATATTAGCTTTAAAATTTATAATTTTAATTTTGAGAATTTTTTCAAAATTAAAATTAAAGCTGACAATATAAAATTATTATTTTTAATAAAATTTAATATTTTTATGGATACGGCTTGTACCCTAAAGTGGTTACTGAGGGTACTATTTTAAGTCCAATCCCAATTCACTAGCTTTTATTTTTTACATACGTTTACTATAAATGTTTAATACGAATTAAAAATTTATAATTGTTTATTAAAAACAAAAAACAATAACAAATCTGCATCATTCGGTTTATAACAGTTGATTTAAATAATCATCGTATGGATTATAATACTCTTTTGAAAGTTTGTCAAAATTAAGAAATGAATGGTCGTTGAATCTGGCATACAAATTTCGATATTTTTGTTTTTGATTTAAATTTCTTCATAGAATCTTAAATACTTATATCTGGAGATACAGTGTTAATATTGTGGTCTTAAAAAACGTGATATAGTAGAGATATAGGAAAGATATAACGAATATAAAATTAATAAAACATAAAATTACTTACAGAACTATTTTTGATAACAATAAAACTTCAATATAGAATTCAAAAATACAACATTTTTTTTTCGACTAAATAGTATAGTGGGTAAGTTAAATTATTGAAATTTTTAAAACCGTTACTAATAAACAATTAATAGGTATACTAATAACTACTAAAATTATTTTAATGTCGCAAAACGCTTTAAACTAACAATATTCTTCTAAGAACTTTGTTTGATTTATATTTCAATAGTTTTATAATGTACAGTGTTATATGCATTTTTTTCAAGTGATGAAACGTTTGAATAACCTATATTAACATGGCCTTCCGCACTCATGTATGTATTTTTACTGTACATTAATATTTGTTAACCATGCAACATAGGTAATTAATAATGTTATCACCGTATGGTATACCAACACGAAATCCTCGATAAATTAATTAAAATTTTTACAATTATGTATACCTATTATATTATTTAATGTTGAAAAAATACTTATGGGGAACATGGTTAATTATTAATAAAATAACGGGAACATTTTTATTTTTGAAACATTGGATTAAATTCATTCCCCGATTGAGAAAACGTAAAGTTTCATAATTTAATTTTCATTACATTATTACAATACAAGTTATCGATAAAACATAATACTATCGTCATATCAATGTTGTAAAAAAAAAAAATATGTGTTTTTAATTTACTTTATTCATTTTAATTAAATTAACTTTGAAATTATTTAATACAACAGTGTAGGTATATAAATTTAAAGGTTTTCCCATTGAACTTTAATAATCTTCAGTAGGTACACGTAGTAAAACAAGTTGAAAACTATGTATGTAATTGGGGTAAAATGGGAACGAATGAAACAATTACAAATTATAAATTAATATTAGGTATAGTTCTGATTAAATACCTAAATTTTCTAAACCTAATAAGTAGCACTATTGATTTTCAATTAATTAATACAATATATAATAAATTAAAATTGTATTTAAAAAAAATCTTATATTATTATACCAATAAATATAATTAATATTATATTACGTAATGGGCTTACTAACATATATATATATTTTTTTTTTTTTTTGCAAACACTAATTTATGAACTCATAATTTGAAGTCTATATATTAAGATGACGCCGCACACCCGATCTTTAAGGGGTTTTGTATAGGCAATATTAAGAATATTTTTAGAAAAATTAAAATCTCATGGTTGAAAAATATTTAAATACATTTCAGAAGTAATTAAAAAGTAGTCCTATACCAGTAACATATTTTTATTGTGAAGTGTTAATAAATAATTATTCAAAACTAGGCAAAACGTGTTTCGGGAGATGCAAGTTTCTGAGAAAAACTGAGTGGTTTTAACATTTGATTGGTGACCTCTATAAAAATTTAAACATCGTAAAATGATCTAAATTTTTACATGGGCGATTTAATAAAATTATGAAATATCGACTTATAAGACTGAATTTTATATTTTTAAATTTCTTCTAGTTCAACTAACAATAACTTAATTGAAAAACGCTCATGTAAAAATTTAGATCATTTTATGATCTTTAAATTTTTATAGAGAGGTTATTGTATGTCAAAATAACTCAATTTCCTAGAAGCGTGTATCTCCCAAAGCGCATGTTTCACGCATGGAAACACGGCAGTGTGGTATCCTCAGAGGACGCCACACTGTCCATTTTTAAAGGGTACTGTATAGACAACTTTTAAAAAAATGTTTGAAAAATGGTAAAATTTAACATTTTAAAAATAATCAAATAATTTTCTCATAACCGTAACTTTTTATTGTTGTGTAATCACCGCGGCATTTGTTGTAAAACGTGTTTGCGAAAAACAAACGAAACGGCAATTTAAATTGGTTTTAAAGGAAATACACCTATATATATATATATATATATATATTATAAAACGAATAAAAGAGAGTATTTTTGAGACTATCTCATCGGCGTTAACCCGTATAGGTACGTACTTAAAAAATATATTATTCGATATTGTATGTACAAAAAACCTTATTTTTTTTTTTTTTTTTAATTGTTTAATTGATATATATATATACTTTTATTAATTTATATATTTCAAAACGCCGATGAAATCGTCTCCAAAACACTATATTCTTTGTATATATTTTATAATATATATGTGTCACTTTAAAGGGTATATATTTTCGTTTGTTTTCCTCGGACATGCGTTTTGCTATTTGAAAATCATTGGTGTGGCGTTCTCTTAACAAATGAATCCTCTACGATTTATTAACACGCACGCATTATACTAGCTGTATTATATTATGATTTCAGTCGTTGGTCACTGGAGAAAAATCGTCTGTGCGTTATATAACCTATCAAAACGAAGCAGAAGAAGAATAAACATTTAGCATCGCGATACTACTAACGCTTGATAAATTACGCTTTTTGATTTTTTTGATTTTTTTTTTTTTTTTTCGACAAAAATATTTCGATAAACACAACGACAGTACATACACCTCCTCTACTCACAAACAAACCTTTACCGTACACCACCTACCCATACTCGCCAAACATTATATGATTTCGATCGAATCTTAACAATTTTTCCGGTGGTCTAAAATTTGACGAGTTTTCAATCATAATGTAATCACACGATATTATTATAGGCGCATATATAGCTGCTTTATATCATAATAATACATATTTTATCCTTATATATTCATAATCGAATTATAGGCCACCGACCGCGATAACGCGTTATATTTATATTGTTCGCGCGTATATATAAGCACATATTATAATAATAGCTGGTATAGGTGTATATGTACGCGAACGTGAAAAAAAAATTTTTGAAACCACTAATAATAATAATAATATACCAAAAACTTAAAACTGTATATGTTATTATATAATATAAATATATAATACATTTGATTGATTGATGACGAAATATATATATTATATAACATATGGAATCGACTTTGCAACTATATATATTATAAAAACGTGGTTTAAATAATATATTATATATGAATATTTTCTTATATATATATATATTTAACTTAATAATATATATTATTGAACCGTATTATTAATTATTATGTATACGTATTTTATTATTGCTCATCAATGAGCGTCAGAACATTTTGTTGATTAAGACTGTTTTATAATAATATAATAATAATAATAATAATAATAATAATATTAATATTAATATTTAATAAATATATTAATCGTGTTTTCTTTATATATATATATATATATATAATATAATAAAGTGTCAGACCAAAATTAAAACGTTGTTTTTATTTATTCTATATTTCCATGTAAATTAGGTGGTCTTTTTTTTTAAAGATAACTCGATCGGACTTTATACTCCTGAATCATAATACTGATGAGGTCACGACACCACTTATTGCAACTATAGGTACGCTGGCGATAATAACCATGAGCATATAATTGTTGAATGCCATGTTGAAAGAATACAAGAAAAAACAATGAAATAATCGAACAGATAGAAGTAAAATTTAAGTACTGCAGACAAAAGATTGGGAATAAATAGGCCAAATAAGTGATTATTTGAGTTTTAATTTATTTTATAAGTGGCAAGAGAAATGTGGAAGCATTGAGGAATTGATAAAGAGAGTACCTACTATGAATACAATATAATGTAAATTATTTTTCGTAAGGGCGAAGGCGAAGAAAAATAAGAAAAAGAGCGGCGAGAAGAATATCTGAAGAAGAAATTTTTGGGGTAATAATATCCGAGCTAAAATGTCTTATCTTTTATAAACTTAAATAATATGATTATTTACAATGACGAATTTCGGTTACGATAAAAACACAAAAATACACAGGTATACTTTTTATTTACAGTTACTTATTCGTTTATAATTACATTTTTGGCAAATAACCAATTAAAGTTAATATTTAATTAACATTGGTTTACGAATCGAGTACCTGTAGGTATATACTCGTGAATAATTTATGTAAATACAATAAAACTTGAAAAAATTAGAAGCAAATACGTTCCTTCCAATAAAAGTAAATTTTTTGTGAATTTGGATTATATTTAATTTAATTAACATTTATTTACCTTTACAAATGTGACGAATCAAATAAATTGGGAAAACTAATGATTATTATTATTCGTATACAGATCTAATTAAATCACAATATTATTTCCGCTCACAGTTGACCACGTTGTATACCTAATTATTACTGCCTGTGGCATAGAAATGTACAAATTTACAGAGCGTTCCTATATCGATATAATATAATATATCCATTATACGATTTGTACACTCGTGCATTGAGCTAAGCCCATATAGTTTGCTTATGAATTACGATGGTGTAAATCAAATTACGAGCATTATATTATATTATAATCATCTCTCTATATGCATCCAATGTTTACAAAGCCGTAGCCGAATTTATATTTCGAAAAGCGGCAAGGGATAAAATTATACCATACGACATACATTATAAGTAAGTAATGTAAACATTGTATGTCATTATGTTATTATTAATTATTATTATGATTATTAAATACGCCTATTATATCGTTTAAATATTTTACGATAGTGTTTTTTTTTTTTTTTTTTTTTTCTGCCAACGACTTGTCGACTATAGAAGGAGTCGATTATTAAGAGTTTTGCAGTTTGTATACGGTATAACGACAGAAAATTGGTTCTAGTCGATACTTTTGAAAATTAATTTTTTTGATTTTCCCAGTAGTTTCCTCGTGCATAAAGAAACATATGGTACTACCTGTTTTTTTATATACGGCGTAGGTATAAGTAGGTGTATGCAGTATTTTATAAATCCAGGGGAAATAACACATAATTACAAATAAATAATAATCGTTTTGATGACTATATGGTTGTTTTTGTTATAATTTATAATTTTTTTGATTTAATATATTTAATTTTAATTTTCATATTTTACAAATATACCCGGACATAGTTATATATAGTTTAGAAACGACGGTAGAAAAAAGCACAATACCTATATAATATAATGTCATTGTATTTTTACTTATTGTTGGGCGTTAACTATATTACCTATAGTAGTACTACCTATATATAGTTATAAACAGTGGTTGAATTGGAAAAAAAAATAAGGACGGACTCTGAGCTTAGTTAAAAAATCTGCGTTCCGGGACATATCGTTAAAGAAAAAGTAAGCCGTGGGGGACTCCGTCCCCCACACCCACTATCCAAAGTTTCTTAATCAGGGGGACATTTTAAAAAACATTTTAGATTATTCTATAACATGGATAGAATAGAAAAATCCAAAATTACGTCATTGTTGGGTGGTTACATATTTTCAAGATAGCATAGTTTAAGCATTCCTCTCATAAAATGATTTAACACTTTTCCTTTTAAATGAATAATCGAGGAAGTTGTAAATGTAAACCGAAATTAAGTTTATCGGTGTCGCATTGATTTCGCCATCCCTTTAAACTTTAGCCATTCACGGATAATGATGAATATTTATTACCTACCTATATATGATACGCCAATATGATTTATAAGATTAATTATTCAACATTTTATATCATGTTTTTTTTATCTAAAACGTATTATGTGATAAGGACAAGAAACGTTTATTTTCGTAATTTCACGATTTTTCGAAAAAAAAAAAAATTATAATTTTTAAAAATGTTAAATAAAAATTAAAACAAACACTGCGTCCCTTGCGTTCTCTGATAAATAAATTAAGGGGAGCGCTGTTAAACGTGAAAAAAAATGAAGAGTAGCTCCGTCCCCCTGCGTCCCTCCACAAATCCACCACTGGTTATAAAGGTTGATTTTTTTCATTCATTTTGTACGTAACTTTTTTTAATATTGTACTCGGTTAATTTTAATCGTAATAATAAAGTAATAACATAACAAATCAACAAGTTACACGGGTAACTGTTGTTATTAGTGAAAACGTTAATTTCGGTTCGGTCAAAGTTTTTTTTTTTTTTCTAGTTCATAAATATTTTCCCTTATAATGTATAAAATCATGTCTCGAAAAGTATATGATCATGTCGATTGGATATGAATTGAACGGCGTATTGATCGATAAAAATTCGAATGACTACCTACCTATATATTGATCATATTTATGTTGTGAAAACACCCCGACGGGCGATTATTTATAAATACCATATATATATGTATATATTGTGTACCGTTGCAGGTGGTAAATGACCATTTTAAGAAGGAAAAATTTTCGAAGAATCCGTTTTTTTATATTTTATAATATAAATTATGCACGACATATTTATGAGCTTTGGGTATTTATTTTTTTTATTTTTTACAAAAATTATACATATATAGGAATGTAGGGTTTTATACTCGGCACGAATAGCGTGTGTACTCACCATCAAAAATTACGTTACACGACAATAATTATATACGGTTTTTCCTAGGACAATATCGATCCGGCGGAAAATAATAATGTGTGTGTGTGTGTGTGTGTCGTTCACCGTCGATTTTTCAACGGCCATAGACGGTAAATCGTGTGTAAATGTATTCTCGCGATAAGTCAATAAATATAGGGCTGCAATAATCCGCGAAGAAAATTGTGTACAGGCGGATGAAAATTTCCTTAAACGTTTCGTAATGGAATTTATATGTTTTTTTACTTTTTACTAGTACCTTTTAAAACACAGAGGGAACAGGGAAACGCTAGAAATAAATTTAAGTGGGAATGTGGACGGACGAAGTGGAGACAAGCGTCAGGTATTCCGTGTGATAAAAGAATCCCCATTAGGTTAAAAGGTACATTTTATCAAGGCTGGGCATTAACGAGTTAAAAGTTAAGAAGTTAAGTTAATTCTAATCAAGTTACTTAACACGTTACTTTTTTTTCAGATTAACTTTTAACATAATAAGTTACTTTTTTTTTTATTAAAATTAACATGTTAACTTCAAGTTAACTTTATACAAAAGTATCTAAATTAAGTTAAATTTGCCCGAAGAGCAATGCAAAATTTTCGAATGAGGATTTTACTTTTTGGTACCTATACGCAAATTTAGTATAGGTATCTACAATAGCATATAATATGTAATCTTTAAGAATCCATGTACCACTCGCTCACACGCCGCGACGTTTGCCGTTCACGAATATATTGGGCTGAGCCCGGTCTTTTTAACTACATGGAGGCTGGTATTTACGTCTATCCAGTATAGAAAATATATTGAAGTGATAGGTACTACTTATTTTATACTACATTAGTGTGAATCGAACAATAATGCAGGTATCTTGGCAGTTAGAAGTTATTTTCTAACTTCTTATTTATGCATGGGTTTTAAAATGACGTGTTGTATTTTTATTTTTACATGTATACACTTTTTCAGGTATAAGAAGTCCCCAGTAGTTTATTTGAGCGTAAAAAATAACCATCCTTTTTACCTTTTTACGATATAATAGACATATCGACTTTTTTTTCCTAATTAGGAAATTTTAACTTTTAACTAAGTTAAGTTACTTTTTTTTTTCAAAGTTAACTTTTAACTATAAAAGTTAATAAAAAATATACGAGCAACTTTTAACTTAACTTAGCTTATATTATATTCAATTTAAGTTAACTTAACGAGTTAAAAAATATCGTTAACTTGCCCAGCCTTGCATTTTATAAGGCAGTGTTCTACAGATTGTAGAGAAGTAGAAAGAAATCAAAAATAAATTGTGTATGGTATTTATTGATCTAGAGAAGGCTTATGATTGGGTTCCTAGGGAGATCTTAAAGTGGGCATTAATGAAGAAAGGATTACCAAAGGTGTATGTGAACATAATTGAAGATATGTATGAAGGGGCGAGTACAAGAGTGAGAAGTCTGTGTGGAGAAACTGA
>JAIPRL010003066.1:0-51015 GCA_025469235.1 Pemphigus obesinymphae | reverse complement strand
TGTGATAATTCCAAAGACGTTAGAAAGTGTTTATACACATTTATTATTATGTTTTGATAATTTCTGATTATTACCAAACGAGATAAACGAGTGGTCCAAATTAGGCGGTGGTCCAATATAGGCTACTCTCCCCTATAACCCATTTAACCATGTATTATTCTAATTCATTCATTGCAATTTTCTCATACACTCATTGGCGACCTAACCTCAAAAGATAATATTATGGTGCAGAGATCGTATTTGTGACTAAAAAACTAATAATTATATGGGTATAATAAATTAACAAAACATAAATTATTATATGTCTACATGAGTGCTACTAATCAGTTAAGTTTATTTGTGTTATTATTTTTAGTAATTAATAATTAGATTTATATACTATAATCTAAAATTAAATGTCTACAATAAATAAAGAAGATATATTTTAATATCAATGTTTACTTTTAATTACTAAAATAATATTTTATTAAATTAACAATCAGTATTTTTTTTTTTTTTTATGAATGGTGCTTGTGCGAGAATATATTTTATTCGGTCTTCTATTTCATCCTCAGCTGCGTTCTTGCAGGATTTGTTACTTTTTTTAATAGCATCTGAAAATATTCATTCTAATATTATATTATAACATATTGATGTCAAATTGTATATAATATTATTATATATAAGAAGACATATTATATACCCACTGTTTATATATTACTATCTCCATCACTATATTTAACAGAAAATTATTTTTTTCGCAAAACAAAAATTATGGCCCCTAATCCCTATGTGAACATTTTAAAAAAGAAAATTTTCAAGACAATAAAATATTATTTTGAACTTATACAAAATGTTGTCTTAATAAAGACAAAGTTATAGAACTATTCTAAGTTTTTGTGCATTTCTTTTTAAATAGCTGGAACTTTTTTGAAAGAATTTATATTATAAAAAAGATAAGGCATGTCTCGAAAATATTTTAGTTTTTAAATTTGGTTAAAGGTGATTAAACTATACTTTTAACCTAGATATCATAACTTCATTTTAAACACTTGGTATTGTGTATATATATATAATATCAATAATAATAAAATCTCTAAACAGTAACATATATGTAGGTATACAATAATATAGTGCACATATAAAATATATTAAATATAGTTATTAAATAAATATATTTTATATATTTAATAGTTTAAACTGTACGAAACTTACCAAAAATTACAGAGCAAACAAACAAACTAGAAAACTTATATTTCCCCTTTTTTCCAGTATAAGAATATAATGACAGAAATTCATCAGTGAACAGTTTGTTCATAATTCTTTTTACCATAACTTTGACACTTTTGCCTCCCGTACGAGTTAATTCATTAACCTAATACAATAAAAAAATCATAGAAAATATATAAATATATTATTATAATAAAACATATTATACAGTGAAAATTATCCAAGATGACAAGAAACCAAAAGAAAATGCAATATTAAACAGCTATAGTTTCTGAGATATTAAATAGAAAGTAGGTAATACATAAAAATAATAGCCAGTACAAGTCAAATTCTAATATAAGATATGAGTATTATATATTAAAATTATCTATAGATAGACATTTCACACTGTATGAAATACATAAAATTAAAATTTTCAAATATAGACAAAATATTACTACTTCGTAATTACAATAAATTAAATATTACCAATTTATTACGAAAACATTGGTCTCCAGATATTTTATCTTCAAATATATTTAAGTCCAGTATATCATTAATGGGTATTGGACAATCTTTTAAATCAATAAAAATAGAAGATTCATCATCATCAAATAAATCATCAGATTCCTTATTTTTTATTTGTTTTAATATTTCAGATTGACCAGAACTTAAATATCTTATTTCATTTACTAAATAAGTTAGCATACGTAGTACTTGCTTTTTAAAATCTAAAATAACATAATTAACATAATACAATGCAATATAATTTAACTGAATTAAAATATAACAAAATATACTTATAGTTAAAAATATTCTTACCATTTGAAAATGCTTGGGAAGTGCCGTTCTCCAATTCCAAATTAATAGATTGATTAGATTTTAATGAATTGATCTCATCTACCGATTTATTTACAATAGTTGAGGTACTTGCAGCAGCGTACGATAATTTTCTAACAACTGAACGGTTATTATCTAAAAATAGGAGTATAAATATTAAATTATTTAAAATATTATATTATATACAGTTATTACCATTAGTGTTTTCTTTTGAAGATGAATGTTCATAATTCTGTTTTTCATTATAAAATTTTGATGATATAGTTGAAGAGTTTTGTTTTATTATTGACTTCTTTGGACTCGGTGATTCACTACGGAAATCTAAGAGTTTTAAATAAATTATTCATATAATAATAACTATAACGAGAATATATAGTTGAAATTATAATTGGTAAATATTTAAGTAAATATGCAATATACATAAATAAAAAATGAATTTTAAATTATCATTATTAATATAATATATGTTATGTCCACCTTTAGTAATTTTTATCTTTATTGGTGATGGAGACCAACCACTTTTCTTTTTTAAATTACCATCTCGAATAGCTTCATTAGAAATTTTCATTTTTTTTGGCAATGGAGAACAACAATCATTAAGTTTTTTATTATTAGCTGGTGATTTTATTACTGTATTCTTTTTGGCAGGAGACTTTTTACTTCATTATCAGAATCTGACAAAATGAAAATTTAAATATATAAACAACCTTATATATAGATACCATCATAAATAAATATATAGTTTACCTGAAAGCAATGGACATGAACTAGTAGATGAAGCAGCTGGAGATGATGGATTTTTCTTGATTCGTTTTCTTTTTGGGATATAATCAATTTCTTCGGATGATAACTCAGACATAAAAGTAGCTTTTTTTGCTTTTCCCTTGGCTTCTACCAACGATCCTAGATGTAAAGAATAATGGTAATATTATTTGATATCCAAGGTCAGGTAACAGGTAGGTATATTATGTATTATTATTTATTACTTACCTATTCCTTTATGCAATACTCTACAATCTAAATAATTGAATTCAACTTCATTAGCAATACATTTCTTTTCAATAAGTCTTGAAGCTATTTTATATTTTTTCGGCCAAGCACAAGTGCCATGTTTTACATCAATCCAATGGCCTGGTACTGTCTCAACGGTGTTATCATCAAGAAAATGAACTATTGAATATGTCATTTTATATGTAATCTAATAAATGTTTAAAATATGTGATAAAAATATATAATCATTAAAGTTGTTGCGGCTCACAGGTATTATTTGTTTAATACCTGGCCTGATTTTTGGCATTTGGAAACCGAAATAAAAATATTTTTGGGTAACCAGCATTAAATCGACTCTAACACAAGTTTTTTTTACAATAAAATAACCAGTTTTAGTATATAGTATATAATACATACTTCATAGTATATAGTACACATACTATTTATTTAAGAATGATCTTATGAGTGATAAAATAAAAGTTCTTAATATTTTTAGTGATGAAAATTATAATTTATTACCAACTTAGTATTTACTATTTAAATTAGAAATATCCTGCCAGGTACTCGATAAAATTTGCTATCTGGGACAACTCTAATAAACATCATAGGTATATTAGTTTTATAACTGAAATCTGAATGAACAATAAGCAATAATATTTTGGGAAGTAAATATCCAAAATATTAATATAAAAACTTAATAAAATACTTATTTAGTACCAGAAATAAATGATCAAATAATCAAATAATTTTGGTTATAACAAATTTTATTGAATTTAAATTATAGAACAATATATAATACAATAAAAATAATAGGTACATAAAAAAACGTTTTTAAAATTAAATGCTTAACAATTTTATACATAATGTAGGTATGTATACCTATATTATGTAAAAATTACAGCAAAACTATTTTTTGACTATATCAGTCAGTTAATAAAAGACATGGGTTGTGGATATTAAGAATTTAAAAGTAAAGTGTAGAATCATGAGTGTAAAATTGCTATCAACCAGCCTTTGGGTTGGTAACACAAAATAAGAATATCTTTATAACATGAGACTACTACCTATATAATATATATATACCTACATAAATATTTTTTTATTATTCTTATTAATTATTTAATGAATGCAAGATTGGAAAAGCCATTTGTTCTTTGTTGTGGGAATTAAATATGATATACTTTTGAATTGTGTGATCTACATCAATAAATACAAAACTTTCTGATAAATCTGAAACTACAGCTATACCTAATTTAAAACTATTTATTGGTTTGTTATAAAGAGGCTCAATATTATTAAATAATTTGGCGATAAAAACATGTTTTCCAGTATTTTGAAAATAACAAATATTGAAAACTTTAAAAATATTCAGTTTTTTTTCTTTAGTAATGCCAATATAACAGTCCGTATTTGAATTTATATTGATTTTTATATTATTAATCATGACAACTTTAAACTGTGAAGTAACATAGTTATCCACCAATGGTCCATTATTATGAGGTTTTTTAAACGCAATAGTATTGGATATGAAATCAGACATAGGTGGTTCAGTACTAAATGTAACAAGTTCTTGGTAACGTTTAACAACTTGTTCCAATGGTTTCTCATGCTTACGAATCATTTTTTTTAATGTTTTCATATAGTTTTCAAATGGAAAACAAGATGATTCGTCTAATGGGCCAAATCGACGGTAGTCATCAACAATATGAAGAAGACCATGGATGTTGTGCGACATAAAATGTTTCCCATATATAATTCCAAATTTTTCAACAAAATACGACAATAACTTTTCTACAAATTTAATACGAGTTACACTGTTATTTGGTACTAGTAAAATTCTGAAGGAAATATGTAAAGAAATGAAATGTAGATAGAGTTCTTCAGTTAGGACACCTCTCAAAACTATTGGGGCCGTGTAAAGCAAAAACAATCTAAATTCTGTGGCTTTCCATCTAGGAAGTTCATTCAATCCTCTGGGAAATCTAGAAAAATCACTAGTCATTGAAGATTTTAATAACAATAAATGTTGGGATATATCTAATGATTTTTTCCCGGGTAAGCGAACCGATATAGGTGATCCTTTTATACCCCCTAACCACAAGAGAACTAGTTTTTTAACCACTCCAAGACATGCTAAGTGCATATAATCCAAACTAAAATCAAATACCATGTCAATTTCTGGAAGTTCTGTCAAAACAGACACACTTTCTGTAACATGGTATTCTTCACATGTACGATTTAGAAAATTTAAATGATTTTTTTTAGTAAATTCAATATCTGGAAAACATACTCTATTATTTAAATAAAATCCTTCTATATTACACCTAGTACACGAATAAAAACCATTATGTGATTTTGTTTTTAAAATAAAACTTTTTGCAGGAGAATCACAACAAAAAAGATCTAATATTACCTTCTTTAAGCCATTGGAAGTTTTATAACCGGTTTTATATAATTCTTTCATTTCATTAACCATATCTTTCAAAAATAAATTACTATCATGAGGTTTTTCTTTGCCCCAATATAAACCAATCAAAAAAACTTTAGATTTATTAGAGAAATTACTAATATATCCTAAAATGGGCCAAAAACTACTACTGGAACTCTTTGTTAATGGTAGTCCATCAATCCCAATAACAATTTTTATAATATCATCAACAAATTGAGGGAAATTTTTAAAACTATTATTTAAACCATTTTCAATGCCAAAATGATAGTATTTGCCTGGTGGTATACATTGAATTTGCTTGTCATTCAAAAGTTTTGTTTTAAGAACTGTCCTAGCATCTACAGGGATATGGTTGAAACATTTATGCGTTTTTAATATTTTTAATAAAGCAGATAACGATATATTTGTGATATGAAATGTAACAGCCCATTGAGCCAACATTATTAAAATATACTCTTGTAAGTCATTAGTTGAACATTGTTTTATATCTTTATCTATATCACTATCTGAGTCAGATGACTGGAATACAAATCCATCTTCATCATTTACATTTAAAGAACTAAAAGGTAAATAGGTAATATTATTAACAAGGTTATTAGAATCAATTGATTCAGGAAAATAATTTATTACACTACTATTATGAGGTACATCATCTACATTTTCTTGACCCACTAAAATATCATCATTAGGCACTGCATTTAGTAAACTTAAATTTGATATAGGATTTACCTGGATACTACCTGGATTTTCAACATATAAATCATTAACCTCAACCTGCTCTAAAAACCTCCTACGTTTAGTTGATTTACTGGGAAACGAAGAAGTCATAATTCACAGTTCAAACTAACCAACTAATTAAATTATAATAAAATCAATTGATTTTTAAAAGAAAAAAATATTAACCAAGAAAAATTAAGACATTTTGTCAGAGAAATAGCCAATTATTGTTAATAGAAAATTATCTTATATGATACAGAATCTTAATAAACAGGTACTGATTTACCAGTTATACTGATAATTTACTCCACAGAAATTCAGTTAAAGCAATTTGATGTACAGAATATGCTATACATACATATATTGGTACAATCGAGGATACAATACAACTGAAATGAAATAATAAATTTGATTAGTACCTATTATCTATATAAGGTATAATTATACTGATAATTTACCGAATTATTGCACAGAAATTCAGTTCAAACAATTTGTAATACAGATAATGACTGTATATAGGTAGATTGGTACAATCGAGTATAAAATAAACTGAAATGAAAAAAACAGGTACTGATTTACCAGTTATACTGATAATTTACTTCACAGAAATTCAGTTAAAGCAATTTGATGTACAGAATATGCTATATATACATATATTGGTACAATCGAGGATACAATACAACTGAAATGAAAAAATAAATTTGATTAGCACCTATTATATCTATATGTATCAGTGGCGCCGATCTCGTGGTTCACCTATGACAAATGTCATAGGTAATTTAGGGGGTGGGTGGGTAGGTACTAAGTACTAACTTACATGTAATACGTCCCTACATTGTATATGTGTTTATAAAGTAAAAACTGTATTAATTTGTACTAATTAATAGTGCGAGGAAACGGGGGGTGGGTGGTTAGTTTTTATATTATTAAATTGTCATAGGTATTTAAACTGACATCGGCGCCACTGAAATGTATAAGTATAGAATTAAAGCTGGTGAATGTAGTGGAACTGCAGTAGGTACCTATACAAGATGCGTATTACATGGGTGTTATTGTTAAGTTACGTCTACATTAATAAAAATTTACATTGTGCGTCGGATGTTGAGTTAAGCACAAATATTGTAAAAATTTACATGTTATTTACAAAATGGTGTATGCCTGGATCTCAATGAATGTAAATCAAATCAATCTACGTTAGCACCAAAAAAACCCGATCGTGTGTGAGCTATGCGTCAAAAATTGTTTGTGTGCAATGGTATGTGTCAATGATATGGTACACGTATACACTATCATAAATTTATAAACGCATAAACCAATTTCTGCTGAATATAACGCACAAAGCACATTTTTACCCGGATTCTTACTGTTAAAGTTAGTAATCACGACCTATCCAAATGTTTTCAGTTTTGAAAATTAAAATAAAGAATGTTTGGTTTGATCGTTACACTATTAAATCCGATCGTTTTGCGTTTGAGCGAACACAATTAATATCATATTTAGGTGCATGGTATTTTGTATGTTACTTTTATGTACTAAACTTGTGCGCGTTAAAAATTAACGATCTGATCGTATACATTGTACGTTGTACAGCGCGAACATAAACGCTTAGCATGTATTACCTAGTCCAAATTTGATAAAATTTTTGACGCATATGCTAAATTTGGCACACAAAAGTAAAATACAACACAAAAATTTGCTCCAATATAGACGCACCTATGTATTTCGATGTAAAATTGTTGCCAGCTTATTAACTATTAACTATATAATATATAATATCATTTAAAAATAATTTTTTATTTTTACATACCTGACTGTTGATAGCTTGAACAACTTTATAAAACGCATATAAATTATAAACGCACACAACTATAAAATACATACATGAGAAAATACAAGAAACACATGGTAAACGGACAGTTCAACACGAATCTTGAAAAAGACGGTTATGCCGTATACGAAAAAAGAGTACCTATAGTTGTTCCACATACCCCGCAGGCTTAAAGACCGCCACCCACCATCACCCAACAGTGACACCAAACATACGATAATTATCGTACGTGTACTATAATTTCATGTATTGGTATACGATACATGAAGCTCCTCGTAAAAACTATATAGGTATATTATATTATATTATTATGACGGAATAATAAATTGTTTCGTGCTATAAGTAGGCCAAACAAGAACAGTTTTCCCGTCGGTTTTATTCCTTGACCGACCAAATCAGTGGTGTATATGCGGGTTAAAAATTTAAAATATCACGGATCGGGAATGAAACGTTATTGCTAACTATAGAATGTAGATAATGTAGATAATATTATGTTAGTGTATGTATATATAATATGATGGCATCGCAGTTTTCGGGTTATTTATATTTATTTTGTTTTTACTGGTCCTGTACTCGTGTTGTTCAGTTACCTACTCGAATTATTACACTATATCATCCTAATAATGAGTTTTAATTCAGTATCTACTATCTACACAAATAGTAGTTATTTAAATGACCTATGTTTGATTATGTAGTATAATGCAAGTGTACCACCTGGTATTATTGCAGTAGGTACCCATATGATATATTTTTACACATTGGGTCGGTTTCGCTTTTACTATACAAGATTTTGACGGCCGATACTAAAACATAATATAACAAAATAGGTACCTACTATCGACCTACGTATTTTTAAAACAGGTAAACGACGGAATTCACGTAGACAAAAAAAATAATTATTATAAACATAAAGTAATGTACATAAATCATAAATTCAAGTACATTTATTAAATTATCTGATTCTGTAATATCCCCTCTTCTCCCCAAATTGAATGGAAGATATTATATTTATATAATACAATATATTTTTTTAATACATTGTATTTCAAACAGCCGAAACTAAAAATAAGTTTTGGCCAACGAGAAATGATTTGAAATAAACATTGAATTATTTTAATAAAATTATAATTCATAAACCTATTTATTTAAATTATTTTTTCAAATTTATTTAACATTGAATTATAATTCCAAATTCAATTTTATAGTTTTCAATTAAGAAAAATATAATAATTAAACATTTAAGAGTATTAAATAAATATATTTACTAGTATATTTAATAAATATTTGTAAATAAATATTTATTAAACATTTCGTTTTTAATATAAAAACTGAAATATTTATTCAATATTAAATAAATATCAAAATTTAAATATTTGAATTCCAATCAAATTCCAATATTTATACAATGTTTGTCATTGGAAAATGCTGTGTGGGTATGGTAACCTGTACATTTTCAAATGTCGTGATGCGTTTCGCCACGTATTTACGTTACTTATATGTTAATCGCTTGATCTACTGAATAATGATAATGCGTCATCGTTTATTGAATATATGAACATTTTGGAATTATTATATGTTTGAACATATGAGTATTACATTTTTATGAAATAATATGATTTTAGAATAGATTTTACGTTTCGATGAATATTTATAATTTTAGGACGTGCACGCATATCATTACATAATGTACAATAACTTACATTTTTATTAAGTTGTTTGTTACTTATATTTTTTAGTATATTATTATAATAAAATATTAAAATACAATTATGAAAACAATTTTGTCTAGTACAGGAGGACACCGTAGGAAATATTGGTCTAGCATTGAAATATATATACATGTATAAATATTTAACTCTCCACAATTTTGAAAAAATCATTTCTCCACCCTACATTTTTTTCTTTGACAAATCCGTACTAGAGGGCCAAATCTCAAAAAACCGCCGTCAAGCATTTTTATATTTTTATAATAATTCCCTAGTGAAAGACAAAAGAAAGTTGTTTTAAAAAATGTCATCCAATTGAACTCAGTTGAAGAAGAAGATGAATTTTTTTAAAACCCATCAAAACGAATACTTTTACACTCTTAGAACTTCGATAGAGATAAAAGCAGCATATTCATTCTTGTCACACTTTATAGCCTATTTAATATTATTATATTAAGGATCAATGACAAATGTCCATAATTTTTTTTTTCTTTCCCTGCGAGCTATAAATTATGCTTAACCTTATTTAGTTCTTCAGGTATAGTCGACGACTAGTATTTTTTGTGTTTTATTATTACTCATTTCAATTTAATATCTCCGTTATGTTTAACCATCTATTCGTCTAGTTCGTAGTTACTAGTATATAGTTTCAAATCTTTTGACTTAGTTACCAGGGAAATAAATAATATTTCATTTATAACATTTTTAGATTATTGTTTCATAGAGAGTGGGTTTCCAACTTGTTTTTTTATGTTTTATTATTTAATAATAGATAATATAAAGGATATTACATATTATAATAACCAAATCAATAATTTCCCTCGTAACTATGTACTAGTAATTTCGATAGACAGATGGACATATTGAATAACACAATGGGAATAACTTCTGTTTAGAAACCTAAAACTAATTGTTGGTAAATAACCTTGGCTTGCTGCTTACCATATAATCCAAAAATTGCTTGATCTTTTATCTTCAGATTTTTATAAAAAATAAAAATAAAAATTTAGGAGCATACTCTAATTATTGAAAACTACCAAAGCTGTAAAGAAGTATTTAAATGCTATTTATGGTATTGAATACTTATTATAACAATAAAAATTTTTCAATCACATTTTTGAACCAAAAAAAAATCTGGTTTACAAATTTTGTCACCACGTATTTGATAAAATTATAAAACTATATTTTATTTATAAAATAGTATAGTTTATTATTTATTTTTTATTCCTGTATCTGAAGAATATTATGTGTAAATAATAATGGTTTCAAATATTATTAAATATATTTGTGTTTTACTTTAAATTATAGCATTTATAAATTATTTTATTTTTACAAAACGTAAAGATGGTTTTTAATGCAAAATGACGATTTATTTACACAAATAAATTCAAATATAATTTCAGTAGGTAAAACATTTTTATACATTTTTCGAGAATTTGAAAATTATTTGAGAAGTATTTTAAATAATTTTTAAAGGTATTTTTTACAGCTATGGAAACAATATTTTCAAATATAAAAGTAATAAATGTAGGTGAAGTAATATTGTGTTTGAAATTTAAAATCTTTTTAAATTTATTAATTTAAAAATAGAATGCTCTTATAAAAATACAAATAAATATATATTATAAAAGTTAACAATGCAATATATAAATGCAATCTATAACAAATTACGAATAGAAGTTAATAAAATAAAGTTTTTTTTACAAAAAAAAATATGAAAATTATACGAATATCAACTACAAGAATATAATTATCATTATCAGATATATAGAAGAAAAACTATATCATGTGCGATGCATTTATTTTAAGAATATTCTAATAACATAGAAAGAATATAAATATAATAAATAAATACATACATATTAAATAATAATTAAATATTATGTCTAGGTACCTACATAATATTACAAAAACTGTATATTAATTTGAATGTAAAATTATATAATGAAACAATTATCTTTCGTATCTTTATTTTTTTCTGTGGTATCAGTATTTAGTGATATATTATCAAAATCAATAACCATACGTCCAAAAAGTTGATTATATTCAACTATGTGGTAACATTTAGTAACTTTGGTAGCACGAGAAAAAATATGTCAAACCATTTGGTATACCATAATGTAACCACACGGTTCAACCAATCAGAACATAGTATTTTATGCAACAAAACACCACACGAAGTGTAAATCCGTCCTAAGACTAATAATAATTCAATCATTACTGTGAATAATAAATCCAAAATAATTAAAAATACATTTTCTATCAATTATGATAAATTTGGCATTTATAAGCTTATATGTAGGTACAATACATTTTGTATTGGAAAAACTAGTTAGAAAACTCAATGCACAGAACATATTTCAGAAATAAAATTAAATAAATCTTCTCCTAAATCTAATTTTTCTAGGCACGTCTTAGAATGTAGGTAATCATAACATACATTTTGGTATAGAAAAATATTTAATAATATTAAATAACCACAAAAATATGTACGTTAAATTCGTTATTAGAAGAATTACTCATTTATAAAGTAAAATGGACTACAACATTATTGTTTAATAATATTTAAATATATTAACAGATTTTAAAAATAATAATATTTAGGTACCAATATAAGTATATTAGACAACGAAACATAATTTTCCAATAGCGGTTTTAATATATCTATTCCATACTAGACATAATTTAATAAATAGTTTTTTATTATTAGTATTGTCTGTATTATACAGTTTATTAATTTTCTTATTTTTTTATTTGTCTTTTGTTTTTGTATTATTCATTTGTAACCTGATGTGACTTACTTTCGAAACTAATTGTTACTTATAATCTTATTTTTGAATGCTCTCGGCACATATTCTTTTTCTATATATTATTTTTTATAATATATATTTATTTTTACCTAATATAATTTATAACTATAGTGTTTCTAAATATCTATAATAGTTAATATTGAATTTATATAGATAAATTATAATATACCTTACATATTAAGTAATATAAAGAGAATGTAATATGTTAGTATTAATAAATATATATGTATAAAATTTTAAATAATATATTTTTTATAATGAATATGTATCTACTGAGATACATATTTATATTTAAAACTAAGACATTAAGAAATTACAAATTAATTAATTAAAAAAATTGAATACTCTTATATAAAAATAAAAAAATATATATATTATAAAGAACAACAATATATATACTATATATAAATATAAGTATAATGAGTACATATTTATATAACCTAATAATGACTAAAGATCGAAACTAGTTGTTACTAGTTATAATCATTATTGAATACTCCAGGTACATTTCCTTTTTATATTATATTAAGTTTTTATAATATATATTCATTGCACTTATATATATATTATTGTTATGTGAAATATATATATTTAAATTTACCCAATTCCTAATTGAAACTATCTACTTTTTAAAATATTACCATTTTGACCTGTTATAGAGTAGATATAATATCGTCAAATTACTTCTAAATCAAATTTTAAGGAAATAAATAAAAAAACTTTTTTTTATACTTTTTGAGCATATTCTATTGAGAAATTACAGGAATTACCCGGGAACAAAACAAAATGGCATTCTGACATTTTCACTATAAAAAAATTGATATTGGGTTAGATTGTTTATGCTTTTTGTCAATATTTATTGTATCCAGAAAAAATTATAAACACTATACTCTATCTCAAATAAGAGTCACCTCAGACAGCACAACTGTATTATCATGTATTTTGTATAATTTAGAAGTAATTTTAAATTAAAACATACTTATTTTGTAAGTATAAATAGCCGATTGGTAAGAATGGAAGTACATTTAAATTAATGAATTGATTTAAATGTGATGTGGTAAATAAAATTAATTTCATTGAAATGATTTTAATTTACATAACTTAAACCTATATATAAATTAAACGGGGGAAGATGAATATATTGCCTACAAAGTGAGCCATACGAGCTTTGTACCCTATATAATTGATTTATGTGTGTGTGTTTTCACAATGTACACAACTATTTGCTCTTTATATTGATTAAGGTATTAAATGTATATAGAGGCAATTAAAGTAGATGTGTTTTCTAAAATTTGATAAATATTTTTTAAAAATCTTAGTAAAAACGATGCCAAGATTATATACTACCTAAATCTCCCCCCCCCTCCGTGGGTATACCCTGTTCAGTATATAAAACAATCAAAGCGTAAAAACAAACATTGAAGATAATAAATGTACGTTGAGTGTCAGGTAATAAAAAATTACAGGTTTTCAAAACTTAAATCTCCACATTTATGCGAAGATAATCTTGAAAATCAAATTACAATATTGTAAATAAAATCGATTTAAAAAAAAAATAAGAAACCCGATTAACAATTTTGAATATGATTTTTCAAATATGGAGTGTACCTACTACGAATGAGTTTTTTATGTTATGAATGTTACCGATAACAACATGGGTGATAACAACAGCCGGTGCGGTGAACGAAGCGAATGACGTGTGACGAACATTGTTTTCACATTTTAGTTACAGGACCCGTTTAGAAATGTGAAGTCGTACGTGACCGTGTCTGTTGGCCCGTACGCGTTCGCGAACGACACGGAGTTGAGCTGTATCGTAATTGGATTCGGCAAAAACGAAAACGGACATTTTCCGGGCCAGGGGTTCGTGGGCAACGCGAGCGTCAAATACGGTCCGGACGCGTGCAAATGGCCCGTCAAGTACCGCCTAAACCGTTAACAACCGTCCGACATCCGGTGCGATTGATTTTTAATGATTTAGTAGGAACTATTACTGGGCCCGGCGTAGATGGAGTGAATTCGTGTGTACGAAACCGGACAAACGCATGATATGTCCCGGTGACAGCGGCGGTCCGTTGATCTGTAACGGATTTCAGTACGGTATAGCTAGTCACGGATGGAATTACAGGGACGACAACGACGACGACGACGACGACGACGAGCTTATCGTGTGCGGAAGTCCGGACGTTCAGACTAGACATTTGCTCGTACACCAATACGCAGACTGGATAAAACACGTTATCAAAAATACTGGTATAGCTTCGTGTCGAGAATCGTGCGCCGTTCTAACCGCATCGATTTTGTACGTCGTTTTATGACAAAATATTGAACGTGTTCAATATATAGACCTATGACGAGTGTATAGTGTTCGCCGATTTACCAACACGAAATAACAACAAGTGATATTATACTCGTTATCGGCGAGAATAGTAGGCACCATCCGCGAATCAATCGTTTCTTGTTTTTTTTTTTAACACTTCCTACAGAAAATTCATATTTATATTTTTATTTACACAGACGTTTTCTGTAATAAACTGTAAACTATAGAAATATTTAATATTCGATATTGACCAGACCCGGATAGATAGGCTCAAGGAGTTACTTATACCGAGTTTAAGCTCGGTGGGCCACGCAGCATTTTAGTCGATTAAGTAAATAAAACTATAAGAACAAAAAGAGACATTTAGAAGGTTCTAATAGCCAGCACTCCATAGTGCATTTGTATTTTTTTAAGGATGGCCAACTTTTTTTAGGTCAATAAAAATACCAAAATTATTAGACGGGTCGGTATCTTCTCTATCTGGGGCACTGCTATTGACTTTATTAATATTGTTTAGGTTTTTATAAGAGTATTTAAAGTGTTCCCAAATTATGATAAAATGCGTATTTTGTACAGCCAATAGAAATACAATTCAAAATAATTAAAAATAACTAATTAAAGGTAGGTATAAGTTATAATGTCAAAAATAATAAACATACGTATATCGCTGTTCGGAATCATTGCAGGTAACCATTCTCAAAACCAGGCAAATAAAATAGAAACTATATTTTTATGTTTTTATCTCGATTAAATTTAACTGTTATATGTTCCCTTACCTCATATTGGTTAATGCCAGTTGGAGAGTACGGGTTTTTAGTAGGTTCGTACCGTTTAATTAAAAAAAAAAAAAAAAAAAAAAAAACACATTAATTTTATATAGAATTACTTAATTTAGACTTTATCTGTTTATTTAAAAGTTTTATTAATTATACATAAATATTCTTAGCTCAAATAATTACGGGTCGTTTTAGAATGCTCGATTGTTCACGACTAGTAGTTTTGACACTGATGGACATATTATTATATATTTGATTATGTTGCAAGATATTCGAATATTCTAGAGACGTCATATATCTATTAATAAAGGGTTTATAACACCCCCAGGGTAAAATGAAAGTCCGTTACCCATTTATACAATTTTGGGTGTTGGGTTTTCTGGAGAATCCAATTCTATCTTCTCGTAAGTTTCAGAAATTATCTTATTCTCTATTTTATTACAACTCACTTGCTTAATTTTTAAATACAACAAAATTAAGCTTATACTGCCAATAGTTACACCGATTAAATTGTACATGTAACTATTAGAGGTACCAATACAATACAACTAAAATAGTTTCAATAGATTTCTCAGTAAATGAGTTTTATAGAGTATTTAATGATTTAAAGACTTCTATTCATTTATTTAGATTGTCTTTTATAACTGTGTTTGATTTTGAAACTTTTGAATTCATTAAAATCTTCATCAATAGATTATTCTATACCTGAAGATTTATTGAGATATTTAATTCTGGCGTATAATTTACAAGTGCTTTCGAAACTATTTTTCTATTTGGTATTAATTTAATTTCGTCATCAACAGTATTAGTCTCACAATAATTTTCTAATTTTAAAGTTCCTGTCCCATTTACATTAACCTTTAATTGGATCTGATATATCTCTACAAGTAATTAAAACATTTTCATTATTTGTTACATATAACCATGTATTCCTGTTTTCTAACTTATACCATATATTGTGATTAAAACTAACATTTTTAATTTTGCATGCTTTAGGTATATCGTTTTTGATTTCTGAAACAAAATTATTTCGTATGAATCCTTTACGTTTTAGGGTTTGAACAAGTTGATCATTAAAACATATTTAAGTATTTATTAACGTTTTATATTGTACTAATTGATGAGAACTTAATTTATTATGATATAATATTGATTTGTCTATTGCTAAATATTCTGATGTTGGTTCAATGATTACATATATTACATACACTGGTAGTGTTATTGATTTATACAATATAAAATTAAAATTATTAACTAACGGCATTTCTATAACAAAAGTTAATATATTTTCTAAATGTACTAGATTAACTATTCGTAGAAATTCTAATACGCCGAAGTTAGATAACTCAACTGGTATTCTTAGGTCTATAGATAATTGCATTTTAATGTCTCATTTTAACTGATCTACAAATATTTTTACGTTTAATAAACTGGAATACGTACATAACGCCTTGAAATGGTTTATTTAAAATGCTTACTAAGTTTTCTGTTTCATAAGTGAATTGTGTTAAGATCAAATTTAAGAATGTAATTATTTCTGTTATACCTACCTCGAATCCCATAGTTTCTACCTAATTCTATTTTTTCAACTTCTTTTTATTTTTCTAATTGTTTAAAACCTTCTAATAAAGAACTTTGTTGTATATATGTTTCGATTAATGAATCATTTACTAAATCTACTATTGATTTTATTTGATTCGTATGAGTTTCTACTGCTTGTGAAGTACGTGTTTTAGAGGTATCAAGTTCTTTTATATTACTATAGAAATATTCTGCGTCAGCATCGTCGCACTAAATTTATTAAACCTCTCTTAAAGTGGAAATTTTCCGATTTTTAACCCCCGATTACTCAATGCATCTGATTTCTACTATTATTGATTTTCGTCAAAAATATAAGTGCCTGATTCCGGAATTGTGAACAGAGGTGTATTATTTTATCAATATTAAGTGTTTTCTATAAATCACATGATTTATTTATATTCACTACTATATTACCAATTTGATTATATTGTTGTTTGTAGGATAAAATATTTACATTATTTACAATATTTACATATTTATATAATTACTCTCCACTGTGCATTGAATAATCAAAGATTATTAATGGTTTGAAAATATATTCCCATTGG
Organism: Pemphigus obesinymphae; assembly: GCA_025469235.1. NCBI lineage: Eukaryota > Metazoa > Arthropoda > Insecta > Hemiptera > Aphididae > Pemphigus > Pemphigus obesinymphae. Next base: position 33,262 of record JAIPRL010003066.1, on the reverse strand, counting down.
TTGTATTTGCGAATTTGTGAATTGTGTAGTGACTATTTTAAAGGTACAACAAATCCTGAAAAATATTTAGTATTAATTCGTACTTAATTAATAATTTAAATTTGATTTGTAAATTATAATTATTATTATTACTAACTATTATTATACATTTTTTTTTTCAATTTAGGTGTGATTTATTCTTGAATTATTTTTAATTCATTTTTGTTTTATTTTTGTTACATTATATTGACATATTCTTATTGTCATGTGCATCCGTTACTATGTATGGACATTTCCATTTCAAACTGCTTCAATTTCGAAGTTTTCCCTTGCGGGTGTTATCTTTAATTAGTATCTTATCTCTTATACTAACATTTATTTCATGTTGATTTCGGTCATAGGCAGTTCTTGATTTTTGTTTCTTATTTATTACTTCTACGAGCTGACTGTGGGCTTCTTGGAATTTTTGTTTAATTTCCATAATATAATTATCGTAGTTGTATAATGATTGTGGTGAACGACTCAAAAAAAACTGTCTTTCTGAACATCAATTCATATGGTTGATAAACCGTAGCAGTGTGAACTGAACTGTTGTATACAAACATTCCGTAAGTCAAATATTCATCCCAATTTTGTTGTCGTTCAAACATAATGCCTTAAATATTCTGCCAGCGTTTTATATGTCCTTTCTAAGGCTCTATTAGATTGAGGATGGTAGGCAGTTGTATATATCTTATGTATCTGCAGCGTCTTATAGCAAGATATAAACATTTTTGCTCATGAAATCTGGTCCTTGATCCGTCACGATTGAATCTGGAATATCATTGTAGGCATACCATTTTTGGTAAAAGCTTTCGCTATTGAGTTAGCCATATGGTTTTGTAGTGGGACAACGAAGAAAGACCGAGAATTTCGTGAGATCGTCTTGCATTGTTAGTATAAACTTATTTCTATTTCGTGTTGTTCTAATGGACCGACTACATCTAGTAAAACTTTTTCAAAAGGTTCCTTCGCGTTGTGGTAATCACCATCGGTTCTCTAATCGTCCTGTTAGAACTCTTGTTACATTGGCATGATTGACAAGCTGATATATTTTCTTGTACATCTTTTTTCAATTATTTCCATTGATAGTGTTGTTTGATTCTTTAATGGTTTTTGATACGCCTTGGTGTCCACCGAGGGGAGTGTAATGAAATTCTTCAATTAACTTGATTTTTTCTTCTTCTAAATATTCCACGAATTGCTGATATGTATTTTATTATATATTGCCTTATACTCTTTTGAATCTACTTCTGCATTAATTTGTGATATTAGTCTTAGTGCATCCGAGTTCGTATTTAATGTGCCAGGCTTATAAATTATATTATGTATTATATATTATTGCATTAGATGGAGTAGGATAATTAACAATAGAGCTTATTTTTTCTGGATCAGGTTTTACGCCATTTTACCTTATAATATGTCTTAAATACTTAACTTTGTGTCTCAGGAACTCTAATTTTGGAGGTTGGAGTTGTAAGTTATATTTTCTTAACCTCGTAACACTTACTGTAACCGGGTAATATGTTCGTCCAATGTAGCACTAACAACAACAATATCGTCTAAGTAAACAAAAGCATCAAATCCATTTACTCCTTGGAGTATCCTGTTCATTAGTCTTTGAAATGAGGCAGGAGCACCCTTGAAGTCGAAATACATTCTTTGAAATTTGTAGTGACTTGATTCGGTACTAAAAGCAGTTTTCTGTCTATATCTAGGTTGAATTGGTACTTGAAGGTATCCGCTAGCAATATCCAAGCAGGAAAATTTCTTTAATTTACCGAGTTGATTCAGGATTGTTGTTACATTATGGGGAATGCATCTCCTACTATAATATTGTTCAGTTAACGAAAATCTACGACGACTCTGTATTTTTTTCACCTGAGGCATCTACTTTTTTTGGAATAAATAAAAGAGGAGCATTCAAGGGCTATCACTTTAAACAATGATATTTTCTTGTTCTAATTGCATAACTTGTTTTTCAATTTCTATATTTTGAGAGTATAGAAGTTTATACGGTCACTGATAGAGTGGTTGTGAGACATCTAGGGTTTTTATCTCATGCTGAGCTGCATCAGTGAATAATGTTGTATCTCCTTCGATATATAAAATGCCTGAAAATATGGCATCTCAACGTATTCTTTAAGAGCTGTATACAATTGGGTGGATTTACAGAGAATTGGAAGTTTGCACAATATTTATTGAAGCTGTATCAAAAATTTCATGAAATAGATCAGATAATTTTGGGACCATAATTATTTGAACTTTATCTGTGGGATAAATATGAAATCTTTTACAATGTTCATCACATAACCGCATAATATATCTTCACTTAGTTCCTGTGCTTGTATAAGCACGTTTCGCTGTTCTATAGAATCTTGAATGTTGACCTGTATGAGAATGATCAACCCACTTTGCGCTGGAATAGTCCTAGTTTTATTCACTATAACAGTTATTTAATGACGTGATGATCTAAAGTGATCATTCCCCACGACGGCTTGATGTTTTCTTCTTAGACGTTTTACGCCCCGAAACGGCTGGCGCGGGGACCACGCACAATATTGTGTTGGGTTTCTCGTTAGATGTCGATTTCCGTATAGTATAAATACTGTTTTATCGCAGTATACTGTTTATTTACTTTCATAATTTATATAAGTGTTGATAACTGCTGACAATATGAAACGCAGCGGTAGGTCACCGACACGTGCGTCCCGCGTAGAACAGCACCTCTTCTGGATTGTCGTTTATTAGTAAATCCGACGTCTTCGTCAGAATATTCCAAGCGCCTCCGCGTTTGAATTTGAATAACGCTTCTTCAACGTTATTGGTACACGAGCAGAAATATTATGTCGCACACGTGTTAAATGCTGATTTTCAAGAATACGTTATACACGTATACAGGAATTATAATATGAACACACTAAAACGAGTGTATTTTGACATGGTAATAATAATACATACTTTAAATATAACAAATTTACCTCGTACGATCGCTTTTGGTGCAAGTATTTTAAGTAGATTCTTTATATAAAAAAATGTTTTCCCACAAACGAGCACCGCTACCACCAGTTTTATGTTCTCTTACCTTGTATTGGTTAATGCCAGTTGGAGAGTATGGGTTTTTAATAGGTTCGCACCGTTTGATAAAAAAAAAAAAAAAAAAAAACTATAATTTTATATAGAATTACTTAATTTAGACTTTATCTATTTATTTAAAAGTTTTATGAATATTCTAGAATGCTCGATTTTTCACAACTGATCGGTTGAACACTGTAGTTTCGACACTGTTAAACATATTATTATATATTTGCTTGGGCTGCAAGATATTCAAACATTCTAGAGACGTCATATAATATACTTATACATATCTCTATTGATAAGGGGTTCATAACAAAACTATCATGGAATTGATGATTTAAATCCATTTTATATGTACGATTTTATGGGTAGCGATAGAGTAAAGGGGTGTCTAAATATTCGATTCTTATTTCTATTGGGAATTACGAGTTCTTAAAATAGTATAAAAAAAAGATGTGTACATTTTAACACAGATCTGTACATTTAAGCTAGATTTTTTAAGTCTTGTTCCTTTCGACGATAGTACTATGGCCGGATGTAAGTATTTTATACATCATAATATGAATAACAAACATGCTTCTAATATTTGATAATGTATTAATAATGATTATAATTAATAGATATTAAAAACGGCTTTAAAATAATATATTATGGTGTTTAATTAAATATTAAAATATTTTATCATACTGACAAAAGATCATTAACTCTACTAAAAATACTATTATTATGATTATATGATTACTGTATAACTCTGAACTAAAATAATTCGTAAAATGCTGTTTATATTACCCACTAATTTCATAAAATTAATTATATATAATTATATATTCTTATTTGAGTTCAAAAATAATAGTTCACGTTTATAGAATGCTTTACAGCATCGCAACCACTAATCTTACATTTATCTAATATAACAAGAAGTTTAGGATTCAAAAATTCTCTAGATCCTCTTTTTCTCTTACTATGTAATGAATCTGGTATAACGTTTTCTTCGTCCACATCTACAACCTCTTCTTCAGTGAACTGTTAACACTAGTCAAATCTATTTTTGCGGTTTTATCTAAAAAAATATTTATATAAATATATATATATAATTTTTTTTTTTATTATAATAGTTTAATAAATTGTATTTAAAATAAATAAATAAATTTTAAAAATAGGTATTATAATTTAAATCTTTGTAAATATACTATATTTTATAATATACATAATTTAATGTATCAAGTGTACACTTTGAATGTATAAAAATTACTTTTTTTAATTAACAAAATTGTTTATCTTCCTCAATTGATACCATGTTTAATGTATATAAATGAGATATATCAAATAATTTATTTATTGTTTCCTTAAAATCACTGACATTTTTTCAATTTTTTTCTGTTAGTCTTTTTGCCGATTTTTGTAAATTTCACAATTTTTGATACAATTTTTCCAATTTCAAAATACAATACTGTTCATCTTGAACTGGAACCTTGCTTTTTTCCAAAAGAGTACTATTTATTTATAAACCAATCTTACACTTTCACGCATATTTAATAACAAGTCTTAAATTATAAAATAGTACACTCAAAACTTGGTAAACAGAAGGTAACTTACTGCCGACGATTTGATTGTTCACATTTCCAACCAAATATATTTCATCATGCTTTCGTAGCATGATATTTGATGATGATGAAGCCATAATAAATAATAAATATTAAACATTGGTTAATTAAATTAACATTCGCTTATTTAAATATAATGCAAGTAATTAGATTAAATAAAATAATATTCCAATTCGTTATATACTATATCAGTATTAGTAGATGGAAACATATGAAGAGACCATATGTAATAAATGATTTGTTACAATACTATAATAATATCATACCAACATTATTTATTATTAATGAATACAGTTAGATATGAGTTTAATAATAGCATTTTTTAAAATATGATGTTTATTGCAATAAACTCGAAAAAAATAATAATTACCCGATTGGACCATTTTTTAACTCTCTTGCGATGCCTGAAGGAGGTGAGAAATTATAACCAAATTTCACCCAAATTACTTTATTTTGGTAATGAATAAAATGAGTGGTTAAGAAATCAAAAATATTAATATTTCATTTCTTCTCCTATAATTAAGGCCCACCCTAATATACCTGTATAGTGTATATATTATATATAATGTATAATAAAAATATTTACAAAATATTTGTCAATGTAACTATTGATTATTTATTTTTTTTAAATGTTATTCAATAATGTGTCCCTCATTTAAATTGTATAAATCCAATCATATCAAGTGTAAATGTAAATGGTAAAAGACCGAGATGGATTTAGCAGCATGGTGGATACGTGCAATTTGGCTAAATATCCTATTAAGCGCTAGTAAAAAATATTTTAAAACTACAATAGTAGGTAGAATACCTAGTAACTCTATGAAAAAGTACATTTTATATAATTTAGTAATTTTTCAAAGCCGTAATCCTGAAAAATTATAATCTTATAATATTTGATAAATCTTATAACCATGGTTTCAGGTTTACGCCGTGTGTAAAAATAAACTCATTTGCTTGTTATCAATATCTTTAAACATCTTTAAACAAATTTTAATAAAATTCAATATAATTAAGTACAACAGAACGAAAATGTTATAGTTTTAATTTATATTTAATAACTTGATGAAGGTTGAATCTAAAGTACAGGGCTGATACCACTTAAAGTTACGTTTAAAGGTATATATGTTGAACTAAGAGACTATATTCGTACTTGGTGTTGATATTGATTAAGAGTAAACTTTCTTGCACGAGCGCACTCGTATTGAGATTATTAGTGTTGACAACTGCGTCTTGTACACAGAACCCAAACCCAAATGATGTGTCTATACATGTACACATTACTTATTAGTAGGACACAGATTTTCTTACGAAAATGTCTATGAGATTCGTGTAGTGTATCAATATTCAAATGTTAACCAAGTAAATTATCAAGCAGATATCCGTTTCATGGAAGTAATTATCTACTAACTAATTTCGCTTAAGAATCATTGAAATTTCGAAATGTACTTTTATTTTATTTAGAGTTAAATTGTTTAATTGGTTATTTTTTTTTTTGGAAATAGTGAGTTTCTAATCATAAAAAAAAAATGTTTGTAATATGCATGATTAGTTTCTAAACACTGTTTTGAATATATTTTACAAAATCTGGTAGGAGGCATCATTCGGTGGTGATTTCGGATTGTCTGCCAATAATGGCATATATTAAAATATATAAGGCTTTAATTTTAAACTTTATCTTTATCTCAACTGCGTTGAGCCATGGACTACCGTCACACTTTTATTTTGTAATTTTACGTGTTATACTTATTTATATAACACGTTATAGTTCAAATTTTTTTATGTATAAGCCAATAAATACATTTCATTGCTTAATTAAATCTTGTACTGATATTCATCCTGAACCTAACATATAACCCTTAAAAGTGGTATTTTCATCCACATTGTTCATTAAGTCGTCACATGGTCGATAAAGTTGCGTAAGTTATTATAAGTGGGGAAATTTTTGAATCCGCAATTTCATCGATAACTATAATGTACTATTATGTTCATTACGCCAATAATAAGCATAATTATTATTCGTACACAACTACACTTATCTTTAACTAGATACCTAATCTATTCGATTGAAATACAATGTTTTAAAGTCATGAGAAGTTTTTATATAATGTATTTATAAATCATAGGTTTGACCCTTTATGTTGTCCTGTGATATGTAACGGACATGATAACTGTCGATATCAATTTATCTCCGATTAAATTGAATAGATAAAAGATATTATTTTTATAAACAAAATGATAATAAAAATATTCCAAGAGCTTAAATCTATATAGAACTTATTACAACGGTTTATAAGTTACAAGCACAGGTGATAAAACTTACTATTAATACGAATTCCAAGCCGGAATATACCGACTCCGTCTATTGCTTTAACTGAGTATATTCGTCATGTTATGACATAACAGATTACTGAATGTTACTCGATTTTGACAAAACAGTAATTATTGCTTTTAGGGGGACATGAGTCAAATTACTAAAGCTAAAATTGTATTGAGACTGTGAACGGATTGGCGAGATTGAAACAACTGGCTATTTAATTACCAAATACAGTTTGTGAAGATAAATTGATGTAGTGCAGCAAGAAATTGGTTCATATTGGAGATGTTCCGAAACTGAGAACATTTCTTAAAATAATTTCTGACAACTTTTGTGCGGAAAATACGTACATTAACGTGTACAGGGTTGAGTTTAAGTGCTCTTTAATTATTTTTATGACAAAGTGGGCTCATACAAGGGACTAAAATTATCTTTTACCGAAAGGGACTATTTTATCCATGTAATCTGATACAGATAGCTAGCTCAATTCGCATTGGATCGAATGAATGGTGGGGAGTCAGAATTAATGTCAGATAAGTAAGAATAGTAGAGAATGGCGATGTTTAGACTAGGATGTTTCAAAAATCTGTCAAAACCATATAATGAAGAAGAACATTCAAAAGAAAGTTGACCTATTTTCAAGACTATAATTAATTACAGCCATAATTTCAACCCACGGTAAGGAACCGAAGCAACTGACAACAAAAAACCAACAGGAAAACATTTATCAATAACTATTACTTATAAGTAACCATCCAACTGGAAGCGCTTACTTCATTGACTACTACAAAGTCAGCCTTCTCCTTCGCCCTCTCTCCCAACTATTTGAGGTGGGCTACCTTAGTCCACACTCTAGTCTTAATTTCCACAGAACTCTGTATCTTTCTCACTTACATTCGCTAACCTACATGAATTTCCTTTACAACACGTACAGCCTACTTCTCTCTTCCCTACTTAAAACATATTTCATTTTTTTTTTTTTATTATTTACATAATTGAAGTCACTTCTATACTATCCCTTATATATTAATTTCTTATTTAATCTTCTCCCATCACTGAACTCATTCATCCATAGCAGGAATTCTATTACAAGATAATAAAGAAAGACAATTAAATTTAGTCTTCTGTGTCAGTAAAAAAAGAAAACAGAAACCATATTAATACAATTAAAAACACGACTTTTTTTTTTAAACACTTCCAGAAGTATTCCCCAAAAAGACCTTCATTAACTTACCTTAAAAAATTTACAATGTCCTAGAAAAATCCACCACTCCTACCCGTAAAAATGATCCTAGTTATTTTATCTAATAGGTATTTGAAATTATTACCTTGATTATAAGTAATTTTATCTTTATCTACATCTGGTATTTTACGGACTCTACATTTTTCTTTTTAAATTTTTTTTTTCTAGAATAGATTTCATTTTTTTACAAGAATATATAAATAAATAAAAGATAGGTATAGTTATTTTTATGGACATATCAAGTTTTATATAGTTCGAAGTATTTTTATTATTATCATTTGCTTTTTCTCGAAGTATTCAAGACGTTATGTAAATTTTCTTTAGCTTTTAATTTTGCTACTCCAGTATGTACTCCATGCTTTGGAAATAAACAATTATTTAAACCTATTTAGCGATATATAAAATGTAGTTTCGTACGGTCAACATTTAATTCTATGATGTAAAAAATATATATTAATCATTTTTTGAATATAATATGGAATTAAAGTAAAAATATTGTTGTAAAAATGGTTGTTTAAAATTATTTGAAATTGTCGTATCAGTTAAAGTGAATTTTTAATATAATATATATTATGATTTAAATTAAATGTAAATTAATATTTATAAAATAATTATTTTAATTATTTATTGATTCAAATTCAATTTCATGTTTTCTTTTTATCTAGCCCATCGTTTTTCTAATGACACTTTCCGAAACTCAAGAACATTTAATTTTCAATCTTTACCCCATCTTATATCCATGGCGTACTTTATCACATTGTTTTATTAAAAATGCTTTATTTTCACGAATTTCCATAATATTTAATGCATAACTATGAGAAATGTCAAATGAATCATTAAAATTTTCTTCAAACGTAGGTATTCATAATTAATTTTTGTATATTAGTATTTTTATTTTTATTTTTATCCAAGTTCCACCATTCGTCATAGATTATTTAATTTGTATTACACAATTTTATCGATCCTGAATAGATATACGCACTTTTTCAAAAAAAAATTACGTTCATCAATTACAAGATTAGCTCTATCTTGTAATGTTAGTTTGACTATAGGTACACATGTTGTAAAAAATAATGCTCAAAATATTTTGACGGAAGCTTAATAACCAGTTATTTAATTTTTCATGACACTAACCAAGAAAATTAACAGTCATGATACAATTAAATGTATACATTTAAATTTAAACTATACGTAGAAACCATATTAAACAATATTTTACAATAAACATTTATTAACACAAACACTACACATTTAACCACACACGCCGTAAATATTAAATAACAGAAAACTAAATATGCTGATTATTTTCATTTAGGTAGTCTTAAGCAGTAAAGTAATTGAAATTACTCATTACTGTAATAAAATTACATAATTTAATTGCATTTAGTTATGAGTAATATCATAAGTAATTTCATTACTTTTAAAAAGTAATTTTAATCATTGTTACGCACGCCTTACATTGGAAAAAATTACATTTTATAATTTAATATATATTTATATTTATAATTTTATATATTAATATAATATGTACTTGTATCATAGGATTACCATATATGAAGAACCTGTGTACCAATAAAAAAAATTTTTATTTTGCCCATTATGCTACCTTAGAAATTAGAATCATTTAACACTAATATAATGTATTATCAGATAAACGAATAACAAAATTTTTAGCATAAACTATTAAATATTAGGTCATTAGTAAAACCCCATATTATAAGCCCACTCTCCAATAAATGATAATGATAATAAAAAATATTTAGTTTTCGGTTGCGGATTGCTGTGTAATGCCACATTTGACTTTCAATCCATTTTATTCGTGTCATTGTAGTTTCAAAATGTTTAGTCGTATTGAGATTTTATGATTTCACAATATTAAACTAAGTATCAAAATTATAACATAATAACTTTTTTATTATTATTGTTAATTAGTAATGTGTATATTACGTATTACATGCAATATCTTGAGATTAGATAATTTGCAGATTGCCGAACAAAAAACAACGGAAAATTTAAAAAAGTACCTAATTTTAGTAATGCATTACTTTTTAACTTAAAAGTAAAGTAATTTCATTACATGAAAAATGTAAGGTAATGAAAATGTAATGTCACTACATTTTATGAATGTAACAAATAATTGTAATTATATTACTTTTAAAAAGTAACGTGCTCAAGTCTGGTTTTATATTGGTTACCATTTGGTAACAGGTATTTAATGACAGTAATATTGAAAATGATGAAGTAAACTTACTACTTTCAACTTATTTCCAAGAAATAATTATCGCCAAACATATTATATTCTTATTACTATAAATTATGATAATTCTACTATGTTTTCTATGTATAATACTCTAGTGTATTAACTAAGGATAATTATTTTCTGAAATTATCATTACTAAATAAAATTATATAATCCAAATATTACAATAAAACAGTTGCTCCAATGAACATTTTTGAAATGTCTTTGTTTTAGGAAATTATATTGTATGCAATTGTTATATAAGATAATTTATAGTATCTTGAATTTTTTATCAAATATATTTAAATAATGCATAGCATCTATTTTGCGAAATAAATAAAATATTTTGCATTTTATTATTTTTCTTAGAAAATTTTGGACTTAAAAGGAATTTTGTGTATTTATTTTTTATGAACAATATTAAAATATATAATTAAAATTCTATACATTTTTACTCTAAGTACTATAATTTTAAAAATTACCCTTTTGACAAATTGTCTTGAGGCACGGGAAAGGTGTGAGTCATCAAAACTAAATTTGTTCAAAATTACTTACTTATTATAATGAACCAAATGGCATATAAAATTAGTTTAAATGGTTAACTATTACTTCTGTATGTCTATTTTACTTTTGATTAGAATGAAAATATTATTTACATAATACCTGAAATATACTTTTATGTATTGTTTATAGGTATATTTTGTGGTTACAAGTTATATAAATTGATTCATAATGTGCATGTACAATTTTGAAATAATAGTACTTATATATATGAAATAATTTTGATTAATTATAATATTAATGGAATAAATAATTTTATTAACTTCTATATTATTAGCACTATGACACGTTAGTACCTATATAGTTTATTTTATTGCGTAAATTAAAAATATAAATGTTTTTTACATCTAAAAATATAATTTTTCTTAATGGCACAACATTGACTTTGTTTATTTTACTCTAAAATCGTATTTTTTTTTATTTAATTATCTGTTGTAATAATTAATATAGTTCGGATTTTGAGAAAAGTGTATTTTTTTGGGAGAAATAATAGGAAGACAATTCTTATATAAAATGTGTTTCATTTCATTTCTATGTTAATGGATAAACATCATTTTGCCTTTTCGCCTAATACAAAACTTGTCTTATCATCATATTATATCATATTTTATATAATTTTTTACCCTCACACGTGTCACGATTATATAATATACAGTAGAACGAACCATATAGACCAACTGTCCGAGAGTCCGTTTGGTGTACATTTTGGTAGCAGAAAGTGATTTTTACATTATTTTTTAACGATCGCCTCTTTTCCTTTTACTTGATTAGGCCCATAAAGCATTTTCAATTATCATTATTGTATGTATATAATTTAAGATATTCCCCTTCTAAATATTACTTAATATATGACCATGATTGAATTATATACCGCAATACCGCCATTAAACCAGTCGTCGTAGTAAAAGGTTATTTATGTATTTTTATCTGCATAGCTATTAATGCAGTCCATATAGAACTTGTGAATGATTTGTCAACAGCTCTTTTCTTAGCAGCCTCTAACCATTTTATTAGCCGTCGTAGAGATCTTTGCAGTTACAGTGGAATACATTTTATTGGAGTGAAGGGTTATTTGTAGGAAGTTTGCATTTATCATCTCACCCAAAACTATTACAAGTATCGCAAAACTACAAATTCAATGGCACCTTCCACCTTCCAAACCAAACCCACCTTCTGTTCCACATATTGGTGGCTTGTAGAAGGTGGCCGTAAAATCTGCTAATACCCTAATTAATCTTATAATTGACCTATGAAGAATTAAATAGGTACAGTTTTCTACCGAGGTGAGGCCATCCTTAATTTTCAAACAGTGATCTCCAACCACTCACTGCTGGACATTTTCTTACAATATAGCCATTTGTAATAATATCATCACCTATTTTTGCTAATCCTTACACTTAAACAATAGTGGACACTCTTCCAACTCATCTAACTGCACTTTTGGGAAAGCTGGTAGAAATAAAATTTCATACTAACCAAGTCAGAACAAAATGATATATGAATGAGGATAATCTTGCACCCAGATAAATTGTACCACCCTTTAAATGGAAGATTACACGAGTTCTAGAAGTGTAACCTGGAGACGACACCATTGTATGTGTTTCGACTATCCATGCCACTGACAAAAAACATTTTAAACATCCAGCAGTCAAGTTCTATTACTTACCAATATTGGTTATTGAAGGCTTGATAGCCCCAAGATAGGTGGTATATTCGGTATATCGCATCTTTTATTGTCCTTCATTCATCATTCATCCCATAAGGTAGCCTATTTTATATGTATATAATTTAATATATATCCCTTCTAAATATTTCTAATTATCATAGATATTTTTTAAATTTTAAATGCTAAACGTAACAAATATTGTTGAATGTATAAAATGATGAATTTCTTTTGTAAAATTGTGAATAATACTTGGGTAGTATGAGTAGAATATGAGTCTTTTTTAAAAAGCCATTTAATAGAAAATAAATTCTCGTAGGAACTCTAAAGAAATAATTTGTCAATTTCCCCAGTAGTCTTACAACTAATCGTATTCAAATTTGAGGTAATCTCAAATAATTATTTGGTGTAAACATCTAAAAGAATATTTTATCCAACAATATTTTATGAATATATATAATATATTATTTTAATCTTTAAGTCATATATTTTTTTTTAATAAATATTAAAAATAAGCGTTAATTTTTTTCTGAATTAACCAGGTAAATCCACCTGATGAAGTTTATAAAAACTTTAAATATTTAAAATATACATTTTAACCATACAATTGATTTTAAAAGTTAAGCACCAAACTTTAAAAAAACATAAATTATTTTTAACAATAATTTAATTTATAGGATTGTTGCACCCAATTATCCAGAAATTTCTTTTATAGTCTTTCATTGATAAGTCAATAAACAAAAGAAGTGGATTTATCTGGTTGTTTCAGCAAGCTTATTAATTGTACTGCTATTTACTATAATTATTATAGAAATAGTCAATAGTTTTAGGGTAAAAAAATATCTTTATATTATGTTCATAATTTTCAAATTCGAATTCATTATATCATACAATGAGTACCTAACATATCCATATAGATGGAAGATGCATTCTAACATGTCTCGCTGATCGCATTGGGAGGAATACTTCCAAAATATATGAACCTGGAATGAAATGTATCTTACTTGAATTTACTATAAAATCTGACAGAATAATATTGATGCTCTTTGAAGATATTATAAGATAAAATTATTCAGTGTACTATACAGTATAAGTATATAATCTAACTTATATCACAATTTATAGATTGATGAGATGAATTAATTTATAGATTGGATAGCAATATCAAATCTACTACGGGTGATTTTTTATGTACATAATTATCCATCAATGATTGTGTGGAATTTTGGAAAGCTTTGAAAGGTGGTCCACTTATCTGTCACAAATAATTATATGGTATAAATAATCACGCATTCGTTTACAAAGAAATTGATAGTAATGTTCCATATCACAATGCTGATGTTAAAAAAAATACTTAAACAGAGTTTTACAAAAATTGGATAACATATTAACATAGAAATACTACAAGTTCAATAGTTTTAATCTATTCTTTATACATTATATTATCTATTTTAAAATTGTACATGGTTTTATAACAATATAGTTTAAGTATTTAATATCAACAATAAGTATGAATATATTATATGATTACTATTAAATAAAGAAACTGTACATACAAACAATTGTCAACTGTCAAAAACAATTTATATATGGAAGACACTGCATGATTTCTAAAATTGACAAAATTATATTCATAAGTTGTAATTTGAAGCTGTTAATAACAGATATATTGTTACTTGTTGAGTAAGTATTATTATTTCATATTATATTGTTATAGTAATCTTTAATACAAGTACTTATATATCATTATAAAACCAAAGTATTCAAATTTACCTGTCAAATTATGAAGATATTTGGTCATTTATATATTCTAAAAGTTGAAAAACTACCTCCTTTGAAATTTTAAATCTCACCCTGAAATCTTCATCATCCCAGATTGTCATATGATCAACTGTTTCACGAATTGTGTACATACAGCGTTGATAATCTTAGTAATCAATGATTATATTACGATCGTCATTATCGAGTATTTCATATAATCTCACATCCATATTATATAGTTATAAAATATTTACTATTGATTCAATTATAATTTATTAAATAACAGTCAATATAATACAATATCTAATAAAGTAATATCATAGAACATAAATATTATCAACAAAATTATGGTTGATAACAAATTTATTCGGCAATTAAATATTTACTAAGTGAAAAAAGTATCGAATAACTGTTCCAATATTTATTCGTCGAGTAAACGTAATCTGGACATTGAAAAACAGTTTATCTGGAACATATTTTTAACTGCCGGTTAAAGATCACTAACCACCAGTTAAATACAATTGAAAAACCGGGCCCGTATCGTCTGTATCCAAAACTGATATCCCCACGACGACGCATTGAACACAACTAGATCGCTGTGCCCATAAAGGTAAGTGAAACCCATTACTATTCCACGCCCCCTATAGGATTGTTACTATCCATTTATTATAATATCATTAAATTATTTAATGTATTGATAAATAAACATAACATATACTCGTGTATGTGTGTGTGTATTATATATTGTAACCGTGGTTATACATTATTAACACGTCTAATAACACACTTGGTTACATTGAATGTATAATTTTTTTAAAAATTCCAACTTTTAAAACTAATCGAATGCTCTCAAATACGATGAAAATTTTATGGTTTTTATTGGTATCCGTTCACGAAGTAATTTTAAGACTAAATAACGGTGTATATGTTTATCCGCCAGATGATTTTGAATTCATAGTCCTGGTATTCGTACGTGGTATTGAAGAATGTACGGGTTCAATAATAGCATTACAATACGTTTTAACATCGGCACACTGTACCTTCGAGACGGACATTAGTGACGTATTCATACATGTAAATGTTACACATTAAGCGGACAACACACGATTGTTAATTTATATACATGTTATTTTTATAACGCAAAATAATTTTAAAGCCCTCTAAAATTGTATACTTATACATGGGTGATATTTACAATGCTTTATTATTAATTTTTTTTTTTTTTTTATATAACATCATAACATCATTTCGATAAGTTTCGAAAATTTTAAATTGCTCATTGAAAGTTATCTGAAATGTAACTAATTGATAGCTGAAAATTAAACCGGACACAGTTGCGCATTCTTTTTACAGTTCATCACTCGTGCAAGGTTTTTCTGCTTTTAAAACCTAATTATATTATTATTATTATTATTATACAGGCATACTGTAATTGAGTAACCATAATCAATTGCATGCTTACTTTTAAAAATAATAGGGTATACGAGAGAATAGCTAAAGGTAACTTTAAGAGTAAGTCGGAAGCTGATGCTAAGGCACTTAAATAATTTAAAAATAAAAGTAACATCAAAATTGACGCATCTCTCAGTTAGAGATTTTAAATAAATTGAGTTAGTAATACAACGAAATGATAACATTTTTAAAAATTTATTTACAATTTTATTAATATGTTCATTATATGAGACATTAAAAGGAAACCAAACTATAAAAGCATATTTAAGAAGCGAATGTACCAACAATATATACAGAGTAGTTAACGTACGTATATTAGAAAAATCCGAAGTATTACGATATATAAAATCAAGTATTTTCATGGATTTGCAACAAATGAAATCTATATAATTATCAAATAGTCAGAAAAAAAAATAACACCTAAGTCTTTAATAAATGATACTGGAATAAGAAGGTTAGAATTAATATTGGAAGAAAAATTAAAAGGAGTATGTGACCGAGAAAAATATATATAATTACATTTATTAATATTTATGATTAAATAATTTTGTAAGCACCATTAGAAGAAATTATTTAAACATTTTTGGATGTTCATACTATCAGAAACATTATTTATAACATTAAATATTTTTATGTCATCTGCCAGAAGTAAAAACTTACAAGTAATAAAGCATTGAATTACATCATTAATAAATACATTGAACAGATATAGAGAAAAAAGCCCATCTTGTGGGAAAACAGAAGTTACAAATGCAGGAGAAGAAAAATAATTAAGGATTTCAACAATTTGTATGCGAGATGTGAGATACGATTTAAACCAAGATAGTAAAGGATCGAAAACACCAATATATTTTAATTTATTTAAAAGTTAAATATAATTGACACTGTTAAATGCCTTTTTGAGATCAGTATATATATATAACATTAAAACATTGACTTGAGAACCAGATACAGAAAACCCATAAAAAACTATTAAACCAATACAATGGCTCATCATTTAATCACCCAATTTGTATGCTTACATGGATTACATCAGAGTTAAGCAGTGTTCAGAACGTTCACTTAAGAATTGAACTCGTTCACATTCAAATGTATTTAAAGGAACAATTTTACACTCACGTTCTTCAGAAAAAATGAACTCATTCATCTGGTCATCCATTTTAATTAATCAATTATTTACCAAAATATACATTTTTCTTATAAATATACTAAAAAAATATTGATTCATAGAAACTGTCGTTTTCATTTTATAGCAAACTCAAGAAAATTACTTTTATAATACTAAAGTATTATATTTAAATCTAATAAGGCTTATTGCGAAATTTTAATATATTTTAATTCAATTTGAACGACCTGAAAATCGTTCAATTTCCTTAAAAATATGAATGTCGTTCACATTCACGTTCCATTTTACAGAAACGATTGTTGTTCATAAAATATGAGCATGAACGCATAAACGTGCGTTCATGAAATTCGTTCTTTCCAAACACTGGAGTTAAGTAACAGATTTCGGTACCGAATTTCTAAGTAATGTGTTTAAAGTAGTGTGTAAACATTTAAAAATATGTCAATCATCACAACACCATATCATCTACAGTGCAATGGAAGTCTCAAAATTCGGATACCATTATAATAAAACATTATGATAAAACAACAAATCATCAAAGTTTTAAAGTAGGACAAAAAATTGTATTGCAAGAAGAAGCATTGAAAAATAAACTAGCCCCAAAGTGGCTGGGCTCATATGAAATTCTAGGTGTAAACAGAGAATCCAAAAACGTAATAATTAGAAAGAAGAAGAAATATCAGTTCATTCACTAAAATTTATAAAATTATTTTAACAATAATGATACCAGAAACTTAATATGCTTTAAGACATCCATTACAGCATTTTCGGTAGAACCTCCTGGAATAACTGGCCATTACAAAACATTATAATCTTGATAATGGCAATACGGAACAATACATCAGAAATTGTAGAAACTTTGAACGTTACAACATTCACTGACCACAAAAGAATATATTATCAAACTCACAGATTGGTAAGAATTTCGCATATGTAAATATCGACATTTTAACCTTAAAATATGATAAATTGATGACTTAATAAAATTCGATGGGAAAAATCTGTAAATAAATAATAGACAATATTGGTCACAATTTCCACATTTTTCACAATTTTGGAAATAGAAAACAATTGTAATCAATGTGTACAGCAATTTTCTACGGCAACCCTACCGTATCTATGCTAAATTCGATCTAATCTTCGTAACTTGATATTATCTATTTGGCACAACTCAAATACTAAAAATCAAATTTTAAACGCAGGCAAACTTAGTAGCTATTAACTGTTCAGAGCTTCCTCATATAGTAACAATTGAGATTTCAGGTATATACGAGTATAGGTTGAACTTAATCAAGTTGTGAAAATCTTACAGACAATTCCATTATATCACCAACTAGTAGCCCTAATAGAAATATTTATACTGATTTAATTCCAGAAAATTCCACAAACATAACGTTGTACCTATATTGATAGTCTTAAAATATAATTCCTCGGATCCTAAAGGATATAAAAATCATAAATGATTTCAATTACTTATTCCGAAAATTAGTAGAAATAAATATGTTACAAAGAGTAACAACAGAGTTTCTTTAGTGATATTTAAAATAGAATTTCGTATTTTATAATTATGTATATTATAATATTAATTTAAGTACATACTATTATTGTATTAACTATATAAACTGTATAAACAATGTACTATCCTGAGTTACCGAATAACCCATAACTGAATAATAAAAAGCTTAAAATTGTGAAATAACCATCAACTTCATTATTTTTCCTTTTTAAATTATTTTAATTGTATTAAAAATAACAATTGTATAATACAGATGGACTATATAGCTAAAAAAACAATACCTTACATTTAAATTGTTTAGTTATTTCTTATTGAAATTTTGTTTTATTATTTGGGACGTAATTCACATAACTGTAAAATGTTAGACACTTTTATGCGGAACATTCAGAACCATTAATTCCAATGTTCCATATAAGCCCTGAGCTTAAGAACCCAGCTGGTTATATTAGTTAATAATATAATAATTATAATGTTATAATGATTGTAAACCAGCGACTCTTTGATGCAATCCGATTTTAGTGGAAATATACAGAGTATTAGAACCTTTCAGTGTCTTAAATTGTAATATATCTCACTTTACGATGTTAATAGAATGTAATAATGTCCTAATACGAAACTCCTTGTTTTTTGTATTTGCTCATACATTTTTACGAAGTACACAACACTTCATTCATATAAATGTATCACGACGAAACTCATTATAATTTTACGGCGCTGTAAAAATAACGTACGGTAAATTAACGCTCGTGTGTTGACAGCCATAAGTTAAGGACAGTTCGGAAATTGAGACTGGACCACGAACCAAGATAGTATGGACTGGAAACGACGGATTAATACGTGCGGACAAATTATTACGGTAAATATCAAGACGGTGGAATCTATGCGATTAAAACGCCGCCTAGTGTATAGTTTTCACAACATATTCATACGCAAACTACATGCTACGTACGTGTGGTATAACATGTATTCGCTAGAATCGCATGATAGATTTTTGCTTTGAGACCCCCCCCCCTCACTTACTATTTCACCGTAACAAAATGTAATCGCACCACTACCACCCGCTTTGCTTTTCGTTTCCAGTCCAAACTATCTTAGTTCGTGGACCGAACTGATAATAATCAGTTCTTTTAAAATATCCGACTAGAATTAAAGTACTTACCAGTACTGTAACCCGGTCGTTATTGTTCAACTGTTATTGTAATTTAATTTATATAAATAAAATTCAATAGTATTATCATTTTTACATTTTTTTAAACATATGTTTTCCTATATCTAATGCTTTTTCACATTTCCCATTACTCTTAGGATAATTTGGCGATGTTGTTGTAAAAGTAAAATTCCATTCCTTAGAAAATTGTTTACACTCATGAGAATTGAAAGGCACATTATCAGCAACTACTATATTTTCTGGTCTACCATATATACTAAATATATTTTTAAGTTTTTCAAAAAATTCTGTTGAGGTTTTATTTTGTAATAATTCCATTTCTAACCATTTTGAAAAATAATCTACAAAGATTAAAAAGTTATTACCAGCATATTCAGCTATGTCAATGCCTATTTTATTAAATTTTACTTTCGGAATATCATGATTAATCAATGATTTCTTTATTTGAGATTTAGAATATCTTACACACATTTGACATTGTCCTACATATGATTTTAATTCTAAGTTATAGCTGGCCAATAAAATGGTTCTCTGGCTATTTTATATATTTTATTAAAACATAAATGTGTTTCGTGTAACAATTTAAGAATATCTTTTCTTAATATTTTTGGTACTAATTATCTTATGTTATAATAAATAAGACCATCTGATATTTCTATACAATTTTATAAAATTCACTGAGCACACTATATAATATTTTAATAATTGTTTTTCTAACCTGTAATAATAATATCATATATTATATTTTATCTTATCAATAAATATATATTATTATATATATATATATTAATATTATTATATTAGGTGGGTACATACCTACAATTTTTATAGTTTATTATATGTATTTAATTAAATTTAGGTACACATTTGTATATTACATTTTTATTATTATTTATATTATTTTAATATTTTTTAATGCACACTTATACATACAAATCATATACCTACGCCCTACCATATAATAGAACATAAACATAGGTACCTATGAGCAATTTATTAACCTATAAATTATATAATTGGAATTCAATGTATAAATAAATACAAAAATATTATATTAATTAGAACTTTGAGAAAATTATATGTGTTATCACCAGTCAAGGACGTAGGTATAAATTTCCAAAAAACCATGAACCCCTAGAAGAAAAATTTGAAAATAAATTACACAATATAATATATTGTGTACTGTGTAGGTTATTTTAATTATTTAATATAGTAGGTAGATATTACAAATAAAAAAAAGTTTAAAAATAATTATAATTTATAAGAGTAAATTTAATCTCTGTCTTCCGTTCTGATAGCCTGTTCACAATTTCTAATGGTTCAATAGTGATGTCTCTGTAAATGTTGAGAAGAGCAAGACCATTTAGACGCTCTTGTTCCATCGACTTTTTTAAATAAGATTTTACACACTTTAAAGTTGAAAACGAACTTTCGGCAATTGAAGTAGAAACCGGTAGGGTGGCCAAAATTTACACAAGTTTGTGAATAAGAAGAAAAAAGTGTTTATTGACAAGTACCAACCGCAATACCGTATATTTGGTTCATGAGAAGCTGTAGGTACCAATAATAGCTGTATTTATAATAATCAAAGCGGACCCTGGGGTTTTAAGGGGTTCTGTATAGGCATTGATACTGGTTAACTATTTATTTTTACCATTTTTAAATCGCTGTAAAATTTAAAACATAATATTTCAAAAGCACCTACCATTAATTATAAATTATAACTTATTAGATTATTACTTTATTGTCTACGTATATTAAGTATATAAAAATGTTTTATTTCCAATATTATAATAATAGTATTAAAATGGTAAATTAAAGAAATGGATAAAAATATTTTGGTTAGAAACCCATTTATATTTTTAAGTTCATTTTATCTAGTGTAAATTTAGTTTTCAATGGGGAGGGCTTTGAACCCCTACCCCCCTTACCTACGCCCTTGTGACACCAGTGATACATTATTTAAAATTATTAAATAAAATTAAGTTATAAAAATATTCATACTCCACTAAATAATAATAATAGTAATATTAAAAACAAATTATTATAAATAATAATATTAGGTACCTATGTATATATGCGCATACGACAAGAATACCATAATAGTTCTAACACAGATTATATTTATATTCATATAATTTGTGGTTCTAATTTCAAAATGTGTCTATGAACATATCTACACCCCATTAATTTAATTTACTTCTAGTAAACTCATCAGTCATTTAAAAATGCTAAAAATTTTAGTTAATATGTCTTACATAAAAAATGTATATATATATATTATATATAGATAATAAATGACTTGAAGACAATAATCAATACTTTATAATTGTTATGTTACTTAATATAATTTAATTGTACTGTTGAATACTTATTGACTCGAATATTATAATAATTAATAATATGGCTTTTGTGTATCGATGAAAAAAATGTCATAATATTGAAAAATGACACATAGGTTTTTTATTTGTGTACTAATTGAAAAAATATCCCGCAGTCAGAATTTAGATTTTCACATTTTCCCACCTCTTTTTACCTACGTGCATATTAAATAATGTATAGGTGTACTTATACATGATAAGTATTCAGTCGTGACTCGTGTATAATGCGATCACTTGGTTACAGTTTATTATAAGATATTCCCAAGAAAAAAAAAAATTCTGCCTGCAGTAACGGATAAACATAACCTCAAAGATAAATAAAAATAATATTACTAAAAAATTAAGGTTGGCGTTACTATAATATTATTGTTAAGACAACTAAATACGTTAACTATAATTTTATAGTAAAAACAACTAAATATTTTTTGTATTTATAATAAAATATATTAAATTTAACCAAATAATTGTTAAGTAAAATAATTTATTAAATTTTTTTTTTCTGTGTATTTGCCTCCGTACTAACAATTTTAAAATATGTTGAGCATTCCTGGTGAACTTATTTTATTTAAAATTGTATTTTTAGAAAATAAAAAGTACCATGAAACCTAGTATTGCTAGGTAAATTAATATATTTAGTGAAATTCCACCTATTAATTTTTATAGGACCTATTTAATGAGCCCATACCTGAACTCCGTACTTTTTTTTTTTTTAAGAGCTCGTATCAAAACAATAACAATAAATTATTATTTTGATAAACCTGAAAATGGAACTAAAAAACTTTAAATTTCTATCTCCTAGTTACAATATTGTATATATTATTACCACAATACTATTAGGAGATGACTAAAAGACCTAACGAGGATGATGACAAATTGGTTACAGGATTATACGAACACCCGTCATACAACGATACCAATCATATTGCCGATCTCTGTTTGATAGAAGTAAGTGAACATTAATATACTCGTATTATATATTTTTATATTCAATAATAAAAAAAAATTCTTAAGGGGATATTAATGTAATTTTTTTATTTCCATAATGAAACTGTTATAATATGATTTTAAAATTAATAGATATGACTTCAGAGTGAGATTAAGAGGGGCTAATATTTTGACAAAATTTGAATTCCATAGGAGGGGGAAATTAACTTCTTGTATCTAGATTCAAAACCCATCACATTTTTTATTATTAATATTATTAAAATTAATATTATTAAATTAAATTCAAATACTAAATACAAGTAGGATAATTTTGTATGTTTCAAATTCAAAATCCATTCTTTTAAAGCAATTTAAAATGTACTGATTGAAATGTTCCACAAACAATCACAACGTCCACAAAAAAACAAAACGAATTTAATACTCTGAGAGGAGTGAGAGAGCTAGTTAAAGGTTTTTAATCATAAGTTTAGACACTTTATATCCTCATAGTGTCCTCTTACACAAATCTGTAAAACAAATTATAAATTTTAAAATGTGAAATTGAATCAGAAAAAAATTAATTTTGCAAACCAACAACTAAAAAATAATAATAAAGTATTGCCTAAAAGTATGCTGTATAGAGGTTGAGGGCCTTTTCTGGATGAAGAAGGAATATTTAGAGTGAGTGGAAGATTAAAATACGTGGCGACCATTAGTACAACGCCTCCCTGCAGTGTTACCGATTATAAGTGTTTTACCGATAATTTAACACACGAAGAACCCGAAGAAACCTCATGCATGGCGGCTCCCTGAACCTGTTATAGTGTTTCTGGGTGAAAAATATTGGTACAATATAATATATATTACATAAAAATATGAAATTTAATATTTGTAAAAACAGTCGGAATATTACTAAAAAAGTGTTGCGTAAATGTATCGTATGTTTTAAACAACACCCGGTCATAATACTACCAGAGCCGTAGCAAGGGCTTGGCGAAACTAGCCCAGGCCAAAGGCGCAACAGAAAAGAGAGCGCAAAAATCGAAATTCAGTTATATCTATCACTAAATTTTTAAGATTGAGGGGGGCCGAAAATTTGACGGGCAAAATCTTGTAAAAGTAAGTTGATGACTTAAAACGCTATTCCACTGCTGCCGTGTCGCGTACTGCGTGTTCGCGTACAACGTTATTCGTTTTTCTACGAGTCTAGTGTGGTATAATATATTTGGTATAGTTAATTGTATTATCATATGATATTGTTAGTATAATATGATATAATAATAATAGTATTTATCATTTCATTATCAAACTAATTAAATAAATGTTTAATTAAGAAAAGAATAAAATATTATATACCTACTATATTATATACAATAAACTGATAAATTAAAAATTATTATCATAATATAATATAATATAGTATTGTCACAGAATCTAGTATGGGCACGCAGTAACCACACGTTGATCGAGTTGAAATATTTCAACTTTACGGTAACCTGTGGTATCAATTGGTCGATAACATGAATTGACCAATCGGGGAACGTAATTTCATACGCTCGACTCAAAATACGCGAACACGGCCGCAGTGGAATAGCGCCTTTAAATTTTTTGCTTATTAACTAGATTAACGCAACTCCAAAAAATTGATGACTTTTTTTCCTTAATACCAATTTAGGGGCGGAAATTCGGTTCTTTGCCAAGGGCACTATCGAATCTCGCTACGGCTCTGAACACTACCTATCACGGGAAATTAACCTAAGGTCAGAGTAGAACAAGGTCATGCTATTCTTAAGTGCGGTTTTCACTATTCTGGCCCTTTCCTGCTAAAATCTGGTAAACAAAAAATCACTCCGATTGTAATGGCCTAATAAACATTTGCTCATTTATTTGATTCTCTACTAGTGCGAGACATTCAGAGTTGGTCAGAGATTTGAGTTCAGAAGCTTTCCACCGCGCATTAAATTTGTTTTTATATCGCCGCGGAAAAAGTCTGATTATCTATTTATGTGATTCCACAAATTCTGTCGGAACGAACCACAAAATACGTGAATTGTACGATTTATTACAAAATTACGAACACCGAAAGGCAATGGACGAGCTGTTATCCAATCGAGGCGTCGAATGAAAATTTATTCCTGCGCATTTCCAAATCAATGAAACATTTGTTACGGGTGACGCTTATTTTTCTTATAAAAAGTTATACACTATACACTCATGCCGAGGGTTGATTAAATAGTCGTCCTTTAATCACGTTCTCATCAGATCCAAACGATCTGGCTCAACCGTCTGTTCCCACTAATTGTTTAACCCTGAAGTGCACGCTAAACGGCACTGCGTACCCCATTTTCACGCCATTTTAATTTATGCGGTTACTAACCACATTATACCACTAAGATACCGCTCTATATTTTGTTTTATTAATATAATGAATGGTCGGGTCGACATTGATTATTTTTGATATCTTACCCGTGTGTATAATAGTATTTCAAATGTAGGAAATCTGATATTGTGGCACACTGTACCGCTAGCGTACAAATATGTAAATAGATTTTTATACATTTTTTTTTTCGTCTCTTTCGATGAAAAAATCACGGTAAAGTCAAAATTAGGCAGTTGGCCTTCATTTTGTTATGAATTGTGTTAAAAATGTCACGATTTTATTTTTATTTTTTTGTTTTTGTATTTTTTGAGGTGAAAAAAGTTATCGTTTTATGTTATTCTGGATAAAATTTGATTCAATAATAGGTTCTGATTAAATAAAACTTTTTAAATTAAATATTCTATTAGTTATATAGAAAATTGAAAAAAAAATTGTGGCATGTACCCTCATTAGTTTTTACCAAGTGCCGCCTATGGCCATAAGCGTGCAATAACGTTACAATCAAAGATGCGTGCACTTAAGAAGATGTCAGCGAGGCCATTTTTAAGAGGTTCTACATAGGTCATTTTTAGATAATTTTAAGAAAAATTAAAATCTTATAATTGAAAATATTTTATATGCATATATAAAGTGATTAAAAATTGGTCCCATCACTATATCTTTTTTATTATGGTTGTTTTTTATAAATTAATAAAATCGTATTAACAATATTATTTCTCATTTATAATAACTTAACAAATATCTCAGAAATATGAAACTAAAACAAATGATGGATAACAAAATTATCTAGTGCCGTATGAAGCCGTTTTCCAATATGTGTATTCAAACATATTTTATGAATTGTTAAAAACTCAACGTTTTAATTTTTTTCAATAACTATAACTCTTAAAAAAAATAAAATATCGTAAAAAAGCTCCCGTAAAGCGCTAGGTAATATAGTTATATATAATTAGTGTTTTGTTTCATATTTGTAAGTTGTTTGTTAAAAATGAGAAATGCTAACATGAGTTTTTCATTGTTGCGCAATTGTTT
This sequence comes from Pemphigus obesinymphae, assembly GCA_025469235.1. Classification (NCBI taxonomy): domain Eukaryota; kingdom Metazoa; phylum Arthropoda; class Insecta; order Hemiptera; family Aphididae; genus Pemphigus; species Pemphigus obesinymphae. Next base: position 6,802 of record JAIPRL010003066.1, on the reverse strand, counting down.
GCGCTTACATCCTCTTAAGAATTAACCAAACGACATCGGGTTTCCCAATTTTCACATAATTTGTGGAAGTAAGTTATATACTTGTCTCGGCTTTAAGAAAAATCCAAGCGGGTGAATGCAAGAGAGCCAAAGTTAAATTAGTACATTAGTTCCATTATAGGAGATAATTCGAGTGTCCAAGGGTGAAAGTGCCATCCGTAAGCTATATTCACTACCTTTTGATAATAACTAATGAGAATAAAAATATAATCAATTGTATATCTATATATTTTACACATTTGTAGTCAAAGTTATAATGTTACATGAGGTAAATTGTAAAAAATGTATATTTATTTAAATTATTTAAACATTTTGTATCTTGTGTTAATGTTAAAATAATGTTTCAAGAGGGATAGCATGTTTGGTATCGGCTTCAGGGGTAGAAAATCGATTGGTTACATGCGAGGCAACCATGTGTTATGCATCGTTGTCATTGTTGTCGTTTTAATAATTTGCTCCCAATTGTAATCGTCTGATGTCAGACGGCTAATCTATTTCCGAAATATATTTATATTAAAAAAAATATATAAATTTTTTTTACAGTTCACAAAGTCAAAGTTTATATATTTTAAATAAATAATTCTACCAACTGATTGACCAAACACCCTTCACAACCAATTTCTCCAATTTGTTTTTCTTGTTACTTTCACCAAATATAATTTCCCTCTTTGGGCCTGTTGAGAATTTTTCACCTTAAAAATAAAGTACACACCGCATTTGAATCTACATTTGACCCTCTTAACTATCGTGTTTACTCCCGGTTTTGGGCTAGGTGCAAACACCTCTAGTGTTCAATTTCACTTTATGATTTTATTCCTATTTGCTAAATATATGTCTGTGGGTTTTTTCAATTCCAAGTCTTATATCATTACAACTACATCTGGTGTCTCCCAAGGCAGACGTTTACCCCCTCATATTCTCTTTGCATTGTTTTTAAACAGCGTCTCAAATATCCGTAAAGTTGTTATTGTGTACTTACTGAAATAATAACATAATTATTGAAATACGTATTTACCGAATAAAAGTAAATATATTTTTGTGAAATTGAGTCTTTATTAGACTCTTCATTAGAAAATCCACAAATACTCAAATTATAAATATGGAGTTTTAGTATTGAACTGTCTCTAAACACATATAGGTAAATGTAAGTAAATGCCCTTTGTTAAACGTAATTTTTTTTTGTGTGTTCCCATACTCCAATGATACTATCCTCGTCTCCATTGACATTCAAATTCAAGTTCTTGGATTTTCCCTAGCTCCTTTTTTATATTCTAAGGCTCGTATTAATTATCACATGTAAAACTATTAAAGTATTAGGTTTTATAAAGAGATTTGTTACTGTATTCAAATTTGTTAGTTCTTGGAATGCTCTATTCTATGCGTTAGTCAGGCCAATACTCGAATATGGTCCTTGTGTCTGGAGTCCTTGCTCAGGTGTATACTGTTATCAGATTAAGCGTATTTAATGTGAATTCCTTAGCTTTATGGGATTCAAGTTCAATATTTCTTATTCTCCACATGACTATAACCCAGCTTCATAAGCTAAACCACCAGTATCTAGCTGATGGATGAAGTGCTCATGATATGACTTTTATCTGTAATCTTCTCTGAGAAATATTTAGTTATACTTCTCTCCTATAATTTATTAACTTCTGAACTCCTGCGCGCCCTAACCGAAACTTTATTTAAGTAACGAGATAATCCCTCGTATAAAATAGGCCAATGTTGGCACCTTCTTTTGTTTTTGTAACTAATTTATTGATTATTTTGTAATTATTTTACTTATATATAATGTATAATACACTGTGACTTTTAATTTGGGCTACTGCACATTTAATTATAATAAATAATTAAAACCCATAGAAAATGAATAATAGTTTTCGTAATGGGAAATTATATATTAATTTATATATAAATGTATGATATAAATAAATAATTTATAAATTAAATTATTGTAATATATAAATAAATAAAAAATTAGTATATACTTGCTATAACCTACACTATAGATCAAAACAAATATAAGTACCAGAAGCACCCATTAGAAAGACAAACGAGACATAACTAATTGAAAAATTTTACTTATGTAAAAACCTAAAATATTTACAAAAATAAAACAAAATTTACTTGAACACTTTAACACTAATGTAAGAAAATATGACCAATTTACGGGTACCTGGCGATTGATGTGAGGGAACAATATATGATAATATTTTTGTGATCTCCCTGCAACAGTTAATTTTGGATTTGAAACATAAAAATCCATACTGCTAAAACAACACTGCAGTTTATATCTAACATATTCATTTAGACACTGGAATATTTCGAATATTATACACCGTTATTGGATAGACCTTTGAGTATTAATGAAAGAAATTTTGCGCAAGTTTTTGGAATAGTCTTACAAAACAATAATATGTATAAAATGACGGGAAATATTGAACTCATATACGGTCCAAATACATGCAAAACTTTAAAAACGTAAATATTATAAATTATTGATCATCAAAATATAATATAGTTACTTTTATTTAACTTCACAGTAATCCAAACTTTTATGAAGATAATTGGAATTTTTTTTTATGCCCAGTACCATATAGATCTACGATTTTATGTGACAATTCAAACGGTGGTCCAATATTGTATGCAAGACAGTTATGTGGCATAGCTAGTCACAGATATTATTTCGGTGACAAAAAAAATCATATTTCGAATTCATCGGTCTGTAATGAAGAAAGTTATCAAACTGTATTCGTGAACGTATTTCTATACAATGACTGGATAATAGAAACAATAACAAGAAAAATGAATATTGGGAAAACAATAAAACCATGCCAATACCTTTCCGTGATTTTACCCATACTGATGTATGACACAATAATTACTATTCAATATATGTAATATATTAAATGATGTGTTAATATTATGATTATTGATTTACCAAATAAAAATATCTTGGTCAGTAGGGCATAAAAACACTTTGCTTTTAGGGTTGATACCAACTGGTGGTGGATATATTGAATTGAAAAAAAAAATTATCTATAAAATGTATTTGAATAAAACGATTCTAAGGTGGTTCCGTGTAATATAGGTACAATGTACTTGTGTACAAATATATATATATATATATATATTACTGTCAAAAAAAGTTTTTAAAAGAAATATTGAAAAATAAATATGTAAAATATTTTCAAAAATGTAAAATCTATGTATAGTAAAAGAAATATTAAAAAACAAGTACTTTACTGCAAATAGCTTAAATAAGTTATACAAGAGTATATGAACTATTTAATATTCAGATATAACATAAATTTAATCTATTATTATTATAGTTAAACCATTGTATAAAAAAAGACGAATAACATTAGACAAATAACATAAACAAACAATATAATTGACAATACTTTTGCACTCAGTGGCCCACTTGCTAATTAGCTTTTTTCATATTTTTCTTTTGTTAAAAAATTAATTTGTGCTTTGTTTTAAATCCTATTTCACAAAATGTCTTATACCATGTAGTATAATGTACTATACTAAAATATATGCACACAATTAAGCCTATTTTATAAATATTGATTAATAATTATATATTGATTTTCATGTTGGTTGTCTAATTCATTTTTTATATAATAGATTGATTAACTATAGTAATAAAAGATTTATTTTATTTTATATCTAAATAATAATTTGTATTATCAGTTTTAATTTATTTTAGTATTTTACAATTGGATGTTTTTTAATTAAATGATTGTTTTTATTAAGCTTTTAGTTGATTAAAAGTTGTTATTACATCTGCAGTCCGGCAATCGAATAAGTAAATTTATATAATATTGATCGTAAGTATTTTCCAAAAATGTATTTGATCTAATATAACAATATCTAAGCTCTCCAGGTTATTAACATATCGAGGCCTGTCATTTTTCAAAAATGCTGAAATTTAAATCTATAACTGCCCATTTAGCCCTTGAAGTTTATGTACTATAACATCTTAACATAATGTTAATGGTAACATTTGACGTTCTATTTTTTTTTCTTTCAAATTTATTTTAAATAATTACAAATTAGCAGTTGAAGGTTCAATTCAAACTTTAGTTCCATACATAATTCCAAAATTTATGGTTTTGTCTTCAAACTCTCTATATGGAGATTGTAATAGATTACCCGGTTCCTTCTGACCTTTGCGATGAATTGACCATTATATTTTGTTTATAATAGGTACCCATAGCTCCATTTTCTAGATAATAGTTAAAGTTTTTATATTTTATTTTATTTAATTTCAGATTTTGTTATAATTTTCAAAAAAGTAACAAAAAATGGTATTCATTTTTGGGGTTTTTTTTTTTTGATTTTGATTTCGAATTTGTAATTTGAAATAAATTTAAAATTTGTAGATTTTAAACAATATATTCCTATAACTCTATACAAGTTTCAAGCCCTAATATTTTCTTACACATTTTTTAAAGAAAAATTGAGCACACGTAATGATTGAGTCAGGATTTCTGTTTTAAAATTTCGATACTTAGATTAAATGCCTCTTGATTTGTGGTTTCGAACAAACGACGGACGAGGTAAGTAACAAGCAACCAAAGAGCTAATGAGAAAAAGTAAAGTCACCAAAATCTGGGACATCAAATGAGCCGAGAATCGCTATATTTTCATGGAAAATGCTGTAAACTGTATCTAAAGAAGCAACCTATTCATTCTTAATGACCAGACCTGAAAACATCGACTCTAATAAGCGAGACGCCAACTTTCGAGGCTTATCATAGCGCTCAACCAGCGTTGCTCACGCAATAGCATACATATCGTTTTAAACCTCAATGCCTTTTATGGCCTCTGAAGCGTCCATGCTAAAATAACCCAACAGGTAATAAAACTTTTCAACGTTCGAAATATTAAACCTACTATGAACTAAAGCTGTGAAATGATCACGAAAGTCCGGCCATTCTGCCAGATCTCCCTCGAAACGAGGTAGGGGAAATTGTTGCAAACGTAAAGAGTGGAGCGACAAAGCGGCCTACTCACTTTTAGGTTGGACCTCAACTGACTTTGAAGTGGTGACCGAATTACCAATCCTATGAGAACCACTCTGGGGAACCAACTGTTCCTTAGAAATGGTTGACAAAGAGAACCGATTAGCCAACGCCTTGGCCGAAATCAATATCCGATTTGCTTCAAGTTCCTCGGAACTCGAGAAACTTTGATCTTCGCCTAAATCAATCATTGGCTCTAAAACCACGTCATTTTCAACAACAAATTTACCCCACAAATCTGAAAGGCCATTGACCACAATTCAAAAACATTGATGAGAATTTTCGTCTGATTTACCGGAAAGTCTGTATCGAAAATAAATTTAATGTGATCCACTATAGTTGCACGTTTTACTACTAACGCACGTTTCTTTGCTCTTTCTGCCCGTTCCTTGTTAAACAACGAAAAATAACTAAAAGAACGATAAGGACGTAACGCTATCAAAGAACTTCGCGTAATGTAAATAAAAAAAAAATGCACTATTGTACAAGTACTTATGATAAGGACAGTAGTAAGAGCACGCTAATATCGAAAACGTAAAATAAGGACCGAAAACCACCAAAATAAACCTATATAAATACCTAATAATAAAAATAATAAAAAAAATAAATAAATAACCTAAATAAAAATAATAAATAAACAGTCTACCTATATCAATATATTAATAATACTAAAAATATAAAAGATATTACTATTACTATTACTCGATGAGCGATTATCTATCATTGAATAATAATATTAGGATAATATTTACATTTAGTCATCTGTATCAGCCATAGACATATAAATGTATATGGACTACGCTTAGAGAAAGAAACCAAAAGCAGTTGTTGAGTACGAGAGTCAGATATATAGTACATACTAAGAGATATTATGGAAGAAAAAGGTAATAATAATAACACAGAATATTCTGTAATAATAATAATAATAATATATGATGAGAATTTGATATCAATACAAAATTATAATTTTTAGTACGCAATATATATAAATTGTGCATGATACTCTTTTAATAATTATTATGTTAATAAATTAATCTAGGAAAAAAAATAAACATTGTGTATTTTTAAATACCAATTAACATAGACGCCCACAGGAAATTATAAAAAAAAAAATTTACCCGCCAAAATTACTAAAAATATACAAAAAAAATATACAAACTATTAAAAATTATATGATATCATCCATGGATAAATAAATTCATGCGTTGCTTATTCCATAACATTCCCCAGTAGTTTTTTTTCTCTTTCACACCAAGTTCGTTTGTCGATCGATAAGCTAGAGGTGAGGATAGCACAGTCCACATATTTATATGTCTATGGTATCAGCAGACTAGGTTATGGTTTAAGCATTGTTTACTCGATTCGGTCGTGAGATGTTGGCGGCTACTTTAATTTGATGGACCGACCCAGGTGGTTATACGAACTGCCAGCTGGCGTTAAAAATATATATTAACTTTTTGGAAGTGTTCTGACTGAACAATATACTTATGTGTCCACGATCACCAACGAGTGTATTAATATAATAATAATAATAAAAAAAGCCGGTCAGTAGGTTGTGGAAGCACTTCGCTCGTCGGGTGTCAGTATTGGTGGATGCACTTCGCTACTGGGCAGGATACTTTTGGTGGATGTATTGAATTTGAAAGCAATGATAAATCATTGCATTCAATAAAACGATTCTGAGCGTAGCTTCGGTGTAGTATACATAACTCATATCATTTTTTTTTCTA